>SKCR01034775.1:0-150939 GCA_019454045.1 Zanthoxylum bungeanum | reverse complement strand
ATAGGCTTTTGCATATCTTCGTGTTCCAGGTTAGCAAACTAAATTATTACACACATATAAGAGAATCAATTCATCTTTATAATAATATTGTGTGGAGTCACAACCCTAGATCTTTGAGTCTTTTGTTATTTTCCTTAGTATTTTCTTTTGTGTCTTTAAGTATTTTATTTATCAAATTCACATTCAACCAACAAAAATAATCATTCTCTTCTCCCTATAATTAGATACATGTAAATAAATAATATCAATAATTAATAACAACAGTATGAATTAAGTCCTCATGGGATCAATATTTTTATACAACTTGAACGATACGTGTGCTTGCGTTATACGTGTGTGCTTACGCACCGGTTAAGTTTTTGGCGTCGTTGTCGGGGACTTATTTTTCTTGAGTTATTAATTTTGAAGCTATCTAATTTACTTGTATCTAATTTTCTTTATTTTTATCTGTAATTTTTTTTTCAGGTGGTTGAAAAATGGAACATTATTGGGATATTGAGAGATCACGAGCTTTACTAGAAGATACACCCCAAATCTGGGAGCAACAGTCCGTTTTCTGAGGCCTGTTGTCCAGCCCAACAACTTTCACTGGATGTCAGAATCAATCAATACTATATTTGCTCATCAGAACGAAATGGGAAGATGTGTGATATGTGATGGTAACCACCCGAACAATCAATGTATTTACCTTTCAGAGTGGCAGAATTATTGGAATCATTCAAGGTACGAAGAACCATCATACTTTCCATCTTATCCATCATCCATCTACGATTTTCATCAAGAACCAAAACCATCAGAGGAAGATCAGATGGTTGACATGCTCAAAGATTAGTTCAAGAAATAAGACGAAAAGTTGGATACAATGCTTGAATCAGTCCAGAATCAATTCGAAAGTATTCAGAGACAATCAACTTCCATTCAGAGACTGACAGAACAAACGAGACAATTAACAGAAAATCAGAGTTACATACCTCAAGGAGCATTTTCAGATGACATTGATGAAGCCTTTGAGTACCAAGCATTTCGCGATGACACTTTAACATAGGAGGAGGCTGAATCGAATCAGGAATCTGAGGTATCAGTTCTGGAGCCCAAACCAACAGAATCTCGGTTTGATTTTTATTATTCTGACTCTGACGAGGATGAAAAAGATGGGCTATTTGTACCTACTGCACCAACAAGGGAGGATGAAACTTTCCATCCTCAAAATGAAGATCTTGGAGAATGCTGTGCACTAATGTTTGAAGACGAGCTACCTGAGCCAGTCATATCAGAGGATGAAGACCTAAAATCTGACATTTCTTTACATCCTCAGGGTGACACTTATGGAGCATGCATTTCACAGATGACAGATAAAGAATTGAATGCGAAAATCTTAAAATACGTATGTGAAGAAAAGGTGGAGCAAGAAGCAGAGCAAATGGAGGAGCAACTGTTTGACCAAATTGAAGATCTCATGCATTCATGAGAAACATCACTGTTTTGGGGAGTACATATCAAAGACATCACCCAGAAGCTTGACAGAATGAAACTTCCATTCAAAGTCAAGCACCATATGAGACCTCCTGATTTTATTTCTTTCTTTTCAGGAACCACATGAGCAACAAAGGTTAAAAATGTGGCACAAGCACTGAATAAGACAAAATTCTTTTTGCCCCTTTATCGTTGGAAGAGACCCTTCAAAAGCAACGCACACGGGATTGTCTTTAATAGGACATTCAAAACAACGCTGAAACCACCTTGACAGATAGATTTCAGTCACGTCTGGCTGAAGACGAAAAATTTAGCGCTAGCAGGGAGGCAACCCATGCAATTTGTTTTAATTTCTATTTTCATATTTTTTTTTTTGTATACATGTTGTAGAATTTTTAATTTTGTGTTATTTTTGCAGAGAAAAATAAAGACGGAATATTTCAAGATAAAGCAAGCCAGTGCAAGCGGGATTTTCAACAAAATAAATTTGACAAAATCGCGAGGATATAAAGTTAATCCAGTAAAGACGACCGAGTAATGAGTCAGCTCTTGAGATGCATCTCAGTGGATTTATTCGTCGAAAGACTTGATTTTGCCAAAACAAATTGAAAATTTTTCAAAAATAACAAAAATATTTTGCATTTTTGTGTTTTTATTTTGACTGAAATGGTGAAATTTATAAGAGATAGATGAGTAAGGGGTTTCCACTCCTGAAACGTATTTCAAACCTATTTTCGGAACAAGTTAATTTTTGTTTATTTCTTTTTGAATTATTTAATTTATAAATTCTCTATAATACTGACTAAAATGGATCTTCATATGCTCAGTTGGCAGGTATTATCAACATGCATGGTAACATACAGACATGAGCTATAATTGAAAAGTTTGTAATATTCAGTGCTCTAGTTTAATTAGAGGAAGCATCTCAAAAAAGCATTGGAGTAAAAAAAAGTCTGAGATCCGAGTTATTAAGTCTGTAAGGGTGTTTTAACACATAGTGCCCTAAAGCCAACTGGTTTGTGAGTCACTGGCTCAAAGCTCGCTACATGGATCAAAGACGCTGCAAAAATATATATATCTGAAGTCTGAGTAATTAAGTCTGTATGGGTGTCTTAACACCTGGTGCCCTAAAGCTAACTGACTTGGGAGCCACCGACCCAACACTCGCTACATAGACGGAATGTATTGTATATAAATAATAAAAAATCAAAAATCAAAGAAAAAATCAGAAAAATTAGAAAAATTATTCCATTGCTGCAAAAAGGTGTGAATTCTGATAAAACTTTAAGACAAAAATATTACTCTCTTATCAACTACACTTGTGACTGTTGTGGGCAAAAATGAGTTGTTTAATATTTTGTTGGTTGTGTATATGGAGAATGGTAAAAATAATCCGAGAATTTACTTATTCGGTAATTTAAAAAGAAACAAAACAACTACTAACTTGGAGTAGAAGTTTCACTTGATTAGTCACCAACTTCTTTATTCTATTTTCTTTTGTCTTTTTGCTTTTGTGTGCAATAGTTTTACTTTCTTTTTACTTTTGTAAAATGTTTGTGGGTATCATTGTTGTAAACCCTCACGAGACTACAACTCGTCCACTAGGGACACCTATGGGTTTAAAGGCTTGTTGCATACGCTAATGCAACAGTGATCCCTACGAAAGTGGCTTAGTTAAATTTTATTTATTTTATTCTATGTTTTGCTCGAGGACTAGCAAAATGTTAGGTTTGGGGTGTGATGAGTGGTAATTATATCACTATTTCCCACTCATTTAACCTAATATTTTGTATAGTTTCTTGAGTTTTGTGAACCTTTTGATGTTTTTTATTGTTATTTTGCAGATAAATAAAGTTTGGGAAGCATTGGAAGCAATTTGGAGCCAAAACAGTGAAAAATGATGAAAAATGGCAAAATTATAATTTGGCCTCGTCGCGACGCCCAAGCCTTCGGCGTCGCGACGTCTAACGTGCGCCGCCTGCTAACTTACACCGGACATGTGGACCAGTCAGAAGTAATTTACTGAAATGCGTCGGATGCTAACGTGCGTCGTGCCACTTGTCACCATCATAACCGATCATGCTAAAATATGCCTGGACACGTGTCACAATCCTATGGCGCCGACACACCACATGACACGTGTCATTTTATGATTGGACCGAATCATCCACGAATCACCTGCTGCCACGTATCAATATGTCATTGGACCGAATTACCGCGTGCCATGTGTCGCATTTCTATTGGGCCGACGAAATCCGCGTCAACAGTCAACGTCCACGCGCTTTGACCGAGTCAACACAAGCGAGCATCGCGACGCAAGAAGGATTTTGGCGTCGCGACGCCGGACCCAAAATTTGCCTATAAATTGAGGCTTTTAGCACCTCATTTGGTGTGTCTTCCTTGGGATTTTTTCCCTGATTTTATAAGATAACATCTATTTTGTAAATTATTAATAATATGTAAATTATGTATTTTTATTTTTAGTTTTTATGACAACTTTCTTTTTATTTACTTTTATGTTTTGTAGTTAAAATTTCGCTGGGGTAAAAAGTGAAACATTAAATATAATTATCTAGGTTAATCTCACTTAATTATAATATTTAAATTATAATTTAACCGGATTAATTAATGGCAGACTTTATTACCGCCTATATGGTCGGTCTAATTATAAATTACTTTACCGCATATATGGCTGGTCTTTATGTGACAGATAATTACCGCCTATATGGCTGGTGTAGTTGGACTAAATGGATTACCGCCTATATGGCTGGTTTTAAATGTTTAACATTATTAATTCCTGAGAAAGCAGAACAGAAAATAATTTATATATTATAATAAGTGAGATTCCTATATAAGAAATATTAAATGTGGATCCTTTAACCCCCAGCATTTTATTTTTATTCTAGGGAAGTGATGAAACACAATATCCACACACTTAATAATTGATTTTCTTTTTATGGCCAATTCTTTAGTTTGTTTATTGAGTCTTAAGCTTAATGCTTCTTGTTAATTGGCCATTAATAAGATTGATTTGGTAAACTTAAAATGAACTAGACATAGGGATTTTAAGTTTCAGTCTTAGATTCAATAGCACACGATCTTCCTTGAGGATAGATAACCCTTTAATAGATTTCCTTACAGGATAGACATATACCTGTCGGGCGGGGGTAGCCATAATTGGAACTTAATCTTAATGAATCCAGGTAATTTGGTTGACATAGACATATGGTTCAATTGGGTTATACTGGGTATTTGCATCTGACCATCGACATAGGCTTTTGCATATCTTCGTGTTCCAGGTTAGCAAACTAAATTATTACACACATATAAGAGAATCAATTCATCTTTATAATAATATTGTGTGGAGTCACAACCCTAGATCTTTGAGTCTTTTGTTATTTTCCTTAATATTTTCTTTTGTGTCTTTAAGTATTTTATTTATCAAATTCACATTCAACCAACAAAAGCAATCATTCTCTTCTCCATATAATTAGATACTTGTAAATAAATAATATCAATAATTAATAAC
This sequence comes from Zanthoxylum bungeanum, assembly GCA_019454045.1. Taxonomy (NCBI): domain Eukaryota; kingdom Viridiplantae; phylum Streptophyta; class Magnoliopsida; order Sapindales; family Rutaceae; genus Zanthoxylum; species Zanthoxylum bungeanum. The sequence goes on along the minus strand of SKCR01034775.1, from coordinate 145,937 downwards.
AACAGTAGGAATTAAGTCCTCATGGGATCGATATTTTTATACTACTTAAATGATACGTGCGCTTGCGTTATACGTGTGTGTTTACGCCGGTCACTCTTCAATCCTCCTCTTTGGATCTCTCTAAAATATGTATTTTGGTGATTTGTGCTGTGTATTAGCCTCCCTCTTTAAGTTGTGGACGAACTAATGTATTTATAATAAAGCCCTGTTGTCATTGGGTATCTTAAAACAAAACCCTAATTTTATGTACTGGAACGCGCCTAATCATGCATGCCCCGCAGCGCCGTGGCTCGAACAAGTTGGCACCTCGGCGCCTTTGTCTCAGTCTCTTGTATAGGCGTGGTCTGCTTAAGGGCGCTATAGCGCCTGGGCATGGCGCTGTGGCGCCCTTCTCTTGGTTATGTGTATTGGAACGTGCAGGATTGCAGAGGGCGCTGTGGCGCCAGGACTTGGTGCTGCAGCGCCTGCCTCTCAGTCTTTTGGCTGAGATGCGTGTCTTGAAGGCACCGCGGCGCCTGGTCTTTGGTGTTGCGGTGCCAGTGATGATTCTCCACTGGTTCCAGCGTCTCTTGGTTCATGTTGCTCCCGTGCTCGTCCGATGCTTCCGAAAGTTCCCAAACCACGTGCAAATGTCCCAAGATCCATGTATTAATGATCCTATAAATAAAACATAAAATAAACTATAAATGACATTAAATGGTACGAAACATAAACAAATAATAGGCTAAGAATGCCATAATAAGTAGGTATAAACCGCACTTATCACGAGGTCTCATGTTGCCAGTTTTTGCTTCGGATGCCAGTTATTGTCGTGGGGATACCCCACGTTGTCAGCTTTGCCGTATTGTCACGTGAGTGTGCATATATATGAATGAACAACTTTATTTTTATAGATATTCTTGAGTAGAATGAGTTTTATGAGAAATGAGATTTATGATTTCAAGTAAATAATTGATATATGGATTTAATGCTTATGTATTTTTTTTATATTATGAAAGACTTATTCGATCCACCTTGTTACTTGTTTATACACGGCACTAAGCTGTGATCCATTGCACTAAGCGTGAGCTTACCTATTTCTTTAACATTTCAGGTTTAGCAGATTAGTAGATCATTCTTTTTCATCTGCTGTTTCATCATCATTTCCTGCCAGTAGAGAAAGGTTGTGCCAACAGTAGAGTGTCCTTGTTATGTTTTGAGATTTTAGTTCTAGATATGTCAATTTTTTTGAGAACATTTATTATTTAGTTATAGGCACTGAGCCTTTATTTAATACAGATAGTATTTACATTTTAGCATGAATATTCTTTGAGTTGGATCATGGAGATCCTATTTTTATGATGATATTTTCAGTTTAGATTTTTGTCTTTGTATTTGGAGGATTAGTCCATATTACAGGGGAAACTCGGTCTGTTTCAAGTCTCCGTCTCACCCCTACCCTACCTAAGGGGACTGGTGTGACATGGCGACAACCTTTATAGAGACATGTGCGCACGAGGGCGGATGGTGGCAGTTTTGGTGATTTGAGCAATGTTGTTTTGCTAGCTTAACTCAGTTGGAATTGGAGCAAAGTGTTGTGCTGATGTGGGTCATATTGGAGCAAGAAATGAAGTTGTTTTTCAAGGCATGTCCTCAGATTGCAGGACCATTGCTACGAAGGCAGAGGCTGTCTGGAATGCGTTTGCGAAGGCAAATATGGAAGACGAGCTGAGTAGCAAGTTAGGCAGTGAAAAAAGGGCTTGGCCTGGTCCCCCCTCGCTTGTGTCATAGGTTAAAATGAATGTTGATGTGGCAGTTACCAAGGAAGCAGATAGAGTTGGGCTGGGCGTGGTCCTTAGAAATCATCACAGTGAGTTCATAGTTGTTGCGACAAGGAATACAAAATTTCGGGGAGATGTGAAGCTTGTAGAAGCAGAGGTTGTAATGTGTAAAAGAATTGGGGCTCTCCTCAGTTATCATTGAGTCTGATGCTCAAAATATGGTGAATCTAGTCTTAGGGAAGATCTTTAGCTTAAAGAAAGTGTGTTGGATTGTAGCGGAGATTACAAATGTGATTCACTCTATGTTTTCTTTTAGGATTTAGTTCGAACCTAAGAGTTGTAATGGAGCTACTCACCGAGTAGCCAGATATGCCTGCAATAGTCAGGTTTCTAGACTTTGGAATGATACTTTTTCTCCCTTTATCTCTTGTAACCTTTAGTTTTTCTTAATATATTTTTCTTTTAAAAAAAAAAAAAACAAACAAACTAAATAAGTTAAAGAATAATCTCATTAGAACCTCTTCATGCGTGTGAGTACAGTTACTTTCAAATAAGGGATCACTCATTTTTTAAGGACCAATTTTAGAGTATATTGCAGGTTTTAATGTAATGTTATTTAACTTTTAATGCAATGAAACCAATATATTTTTTCCCCTTAAAAGTAAGAGATCTCTCCTTATAAATAACTTTAAATATAAAATCATTCTCTAGTGCATAAGCGCTCATTTTATAAAATGTGGAAATCCGTTAATGTACTAAAAGACAAAAAATATAATTTCTATTGTGATTTTATATTTTAGCAAGTGGTCACAATACATGTATATAAACGTAAATAATTTCGACCCAATTAGCTCCTGTAATATTTTCTATAGAATCATTGCTAAAACAATTTCTAATACGATGAAACTTGCCTTTGTTCAAATTACCAAAATCAAATTGCCTTCATCTCTCAAAGGCTCATAACTAATAATGTTATTTTGGATTACGAATGCTTGCCTAAATTAGGAATAGGAAAAGTAGAACTAGAAAGAATAGGTTGGTGGCTTTAAAAGGGGGTTTTGCTATGGTACCCTTGGCCTTTGGTACTGGTATTGGTGGTAATAAAATTGATATATTTGCTATTGAAATTGAATTTGATAGGATATTATGAAATATTTCACGTTCAATATTATAAGTTTCAAATTTAATGGTTTCGACTTTAACTTCAATGACCCCAGTACCGGTTCAAGTGTACTGTACAATGCCCTAAAAATGAATATTAGTAACGCTTCTAATAGAGTCGAGTAAGCTTCTCTTGAGTGTTAAAGAATAAGAATTCTATTATTATTACTATTAGTACAGTGTTATAATTTTTTGTAATTTTCTCTTTTGGCTTTTTATTATTATCATATTTTGATTTTTCTCAGTGTCAATAAAAATTGTTGTTCAGAGTATGTTTTCCATTGATCGAATTAACATCTCCGCTCAGTAATATAAGATTTTTCTTTTTCATTTTGCAAATACGGGAAAATAGGATTTCGGTTAAGTGAGTGACGTGGTGGTGTAGGGATCAGGATCTCACCCTGACGTTCTGGGTTTGAATTCAGGGAGTGCGTTCCTTGTAAGAGTCTGGGACAGCCGGAGGTTTTACCTTCTCCGCTTAAGCTCAAAATGAGTGATTTGGTGGTGAGATTTCTAAATTTTTTTTAAAAGAAGTGGCAAAAAGAATAAATAATTCTCATTCATCTCATTACAATATTTAAAAATTGTATGATTTACCATACTGAACAACATAATACAAACAGTTATTGTGGGCAGGGAATGGAGACACTGATATTTGTTACAGGAATTTGAACCTTTGCTTCCTTCTCAACGTAGAAAATGGATAAGGATGTATTCAATATAGTTTAACTGCAAATACAACAACAACCATATGAATTAAGTCCTCGTGGGATCGATATTTTTATATTACTTGAACGATACTTGCGATTGCGTTATACGCGTGTGATTACGCCGGTCAGGTAGCAAGTTAGGCAGTGGCAAAAAGGACTTGGCTTGGTCCCCCCCCCCCCCCCCCCCCCCCCCCCTCATGGGTTAAAATGAATGTTGATGCGGCAATTAACAAGGAAGCAGATAGAGTTGAGCTAGGTGTGGTCCTTGGAAATCATCACAGTGAGTTCATAGCTGTTGCGACAAGGAATACAAAATTTCAGAGAGATGTGGAGCTTGCAGAAGCAGAGGCTGTAATGTTCGGAGTGGAATGTGTAAAAGAATTGGGGCTCTCCTCAGTTATCATTGAGTCTGATGCTCAAAATAAGGTGAACCTAGTCTTAGAGAAGATATCTAGCTTAAAGGAAGTGTATTGGATTGTAGCGGAGATTAAAAATACGATTCACTTTATGTTTTCTTTTAGGATTCAGTTCGATTGTAATGGAACTGCTCACTGAGTAGCCAGATATGCCTGCAATAGTCAGGTTTCTAGACTTTTGAGGGATACTTTTCCTCCATTTATCTATTGTAACCTTTATTTTTCTTAATATATGTTTCTTTAAAATAAAAAAACAAAAACAAAACCAAACAAAACCAAACCAAACAAACAAACTAAATAAGTTAAAAGAATAATCTCATTAGAACCTCTTCATATGTGTGTGGGTACAATTACTTTCAAATAAGGGATCACTCATTTTTTAAGGACCAATTTAAGAGACAAAAACATATATTGCAGATTTTAATGAAATGTTATTTAGCTTTTAGTGCAATGAAACCAATTTTTTTTTTTTGAAATCTTTTTTTCTGTCCTTAAAAATAAGAGATCTCTCCTTATAAATGATTTTAAATATAAAATCATTCCCTAGTATTAGTGCATGAGCGCTCATTTTATAAAATATGGAAATCCCACTAATATATTAAAAGACAAAAAATATAATTTCCATGGTCACATTTTATAAAATGTGAACGCCCTCAAGAACGATTTTACATGTATATAAACGTACATAATTTCGTCCCAATTAGCTCGTGTAATGTTTTCTATAGAATCATTGCTAAAGCAATTTCTAATAGGATGAAACTTGCCTTTGTTCAAATTATTTACCAAAATCAAATTGCCTTCATCTCTCAGAAGGTTCATAAACCAATAATGTTATTTTGGGTTAAGAATACTTGCCTAAATTACTAATAGGAAAAGTGGAAAGAATAGGTTGGTGGCTTTAAAAGGGGGTTTTGCGATGGTACCCTTGGCCTTCGGTACTGGTATTGGGGGTAATAAAATTGATATATTTGCTATTGAAATTGATAGGATATTTTGAAATATTTCACGTTTAATATTATAAGTTTTAAATTTAATGGTTTCGACTTTAACTTCAATGACTCCGATATCGGTTTCAGTGTGTACTGTACAATGCCCTAAAATGAATATTAGTAACGCTTCTAATAGAGTGGAGTAAGTTTTTCTTGAGTGTTAAAGAATAAGAATTCTATTATTATTACTATTAGTACAGTGTTATAAATTTTTGTAATTTTCTCTTTTGGCTTTTTATTATTATCATATTTTGATTTTTCTCAGTGTTAATAAAAATTGTTGTTGAGTATGTTTTCCATTACATCTCCGCTCAGTAATGTAAGATTTTTCTTTTTCATTTTGCAAATACGGGAAGATAGGATTTCGGTTAAGTGAGTGGCAAAATGATGTCCTCAAGGGGCGTGACTTGGTGGTGTAGGGATCAGGATCTCATCTTGAGGTCCTGGGTTCGAATCCAGAGAGTGCGTTTCTTGTAAGAGTCTGAGACAGCCGGGGGTTTTACCTTCTCCGCTTAAGCCCATAAAGAGTGGTTTGATGGTGGAATTTCGAACGATTTATAAAAAAAAAGTGGCCAAATGAAAGAAATTATTCTCATTCATCTCATTAAAATATTTAAAAATTGTATGATTCACCCAACTACTCATTAAAACTCCATTATAACTGGGAGTAAATTAAGATACTGAACAAGATATTAATACAACAGTTATTGTGGGCAGGGAATGGAGACACTGATACTTGTTACAAGAATTTGAACCTTTGCTTCCTTCTCAACGTAGAAAATGGATGAGGATGTATTCAATATAGTTTAACTGCAAATACAACAACAACAACAAAAATACTTATTAGAAGCTAAATCAATCAACAAGTAAATAACAGAACTCAGTATTCAGAATCAAGGGATAATGATCACTTGCCTTCCAAAGGAACATGTAAAAACCAAATGTTGATTCAAATTTGTCAAGATCAACGTTTCGAGATCGAAGCCACATCCAGAAAGCAAGTACGCTGTGGCCAATTATCTGCCAGAAAAACAATACCCAAAAGTAAAAAGTTAAATTATAAGTGACCAAGATCCTCATCACATTCAAGCACGTATAGATAGATATACAAGGGTAATTAAATTTCTTACAGTGACAAGCTTGCTTGTCATTGAAGATGCAGAAGCCCCAGCAATTACAGCACCTCCGTAGCCCAATAACATCATATTAACACAAAGCGGAAACACCTTTTCTTTGCCCAAAAGGACACAGAGTGTTTGCATGCCAAATGCTTTGTCGCCTTCGACATCAGGCAGATCCTGTTAAATCACAAGTACCATACATTATACATTGAACTAGTTTTTTATTTTTTGTACATGTATTCAATTTCCAAATAACATACCTTGAGAAGTCCGTTTACAAATGCATATATAGACATAATAGTGGTTGCAAAAACAAATGGTGTTGTAACTACGAAATGTCCACCTAGCACGTATTTCTGGCTGTGTATGAAGAATGGTATTTGAAGTAAAAGTCCCATGAGAATCACTAGAGTGAACGGAGCTAGAAATGTATGTGACTTCCATCTAAGAAACGGAAGCTGCAAGATTAATTAAACAACAAACAAACAATTAGATGATTAATTTAGATTTTGTATATTGTATTATGTTTATTAAATTATGCACTTACTGGGACCGAATAAGCTGCTCCAGTTAAACCCCACAAGATTGCGGCCCAAACAACAGCCGGAGATCCTGACATAACTCCCAAAGCGATACTCTGTAGATTAATTCATTGTATAAGATACGATGTAGATGTCTTTGGAAATTAAATTGTAAATTTTTTTTTTCCTGGGCAGTTGCTTTAAATTTGCTTACCAGGAGTGCAGATCCTACACAGATTGCAATTCCAGTTGGCATTGATAAGTCCCCAGAGGCAAGCGGGAGATACGGTTTGTTAATCTTTCATAATATCAAAATTATTTTATTAGCAAAAAGAAATAATATCAAGTATATATACACATATACATATACGTATTAGATATATACCTTGTCTATTTCAACATCACAAATCTGGTTTAAGGAACATAGACAAATGTTCATCATCACTGTGGGCACTATTGCCTGCAGAAATATCCATGAGATGAATTAATTAATGTAGTCAAATAATCATTTCAGGGTAATAATTGTAACACTTAAAAAAATAATATTTACCTTCAAAACTCCCAACAGAAACGTGGGAGTCACCTGAGAAAGACTTTGTAGGGGAAGAAAACAAACTGATGTTACCGCTACAATCTGTAAAACAAAAGAAAAAAAAAAAAAAGATCAAAACTCATATCTGTCACAAGGCTCCCGCAATAAACAAGGTGCAGTGTAGAGAAGATCGTTTAAAAATTGTTATGAAGAAGCAACTCACAATGTTAATTTGGGCGTAGTAACGAGTTAAATGGCTGATTGCAGTTAGCTTCGTCTTGAGAACATCCAAAAAGCTCGGAGCAGGTTTAGCAGCTACTACATTATCACCATCCTCCGATTGTAATGCATAACCATCTTGTAACGCCAATGGAGTATGGCGTAATTTGTTCAATGGTTTATCATTTCTGTTGCTAATTATTACACCCTTATCATTGTGTGAAAATTTGTTTTGATTGGTTAAATGAAATGAACTTAATTTGGAGGTGCATTTGATTGATGATGCCTTCTTGATTGGACTCCTGTTTTGTGTCAGCGGTGAAGCAAATGTTTTCAAGCAACCTGAAAAATTAATACAAAATTAGAAGTAATAAAAAAAAAAAAAAAAAATGAAGAGTCAAGGCATGGAGGAAACAGGAGACTCACCACCAGGCTGTTGCAAAGGATTGAATTTTGGAGACAGGCTTAAACACTGCGTTTGAAGCATGATTGATTAAATCTATAGCTTGCTAAGTTTCTTCTTTGAGTTATGGGTTGTGGTGTATTGTGCAAAAATGCTTTCGGTGGAATTTTACAATCAATTGCACTTAATATATATATATATATAGTTGCTCGGTGCTGTCTCAACACTGAAGCCAATAGAAAAGTATTATTATTACGAGACGCCAAAACCAACGTGCATTAAAAAAAAGCGGCAGAATCTTTTTGACCACGTGTTAAAAGGATAATTAATTCTGAAGGTGTTAAAAAATCCTAAATTATGTTGCAATTGACTGAAAACTGACACACACATACATGAGAGAAATAATAGGCAAGGATGGCAAATTTTTTAATTAAAAAATGTGAAATCATTAATTAATTGTTGAAATCTATGAAAATAATTCAACTTAAAAATTAGATTTTGAACGGAACATTACTCTATATTTATATTATTAGACTCATATCAAATCTTAATTTATATCTAATATTATCCTCAACACTTGTAATCTTTAAAAAATAGCCATCTTCGTCGTATTTGTCAAGTTGAAACAAAAATTCGTATTTTTTTTTTTTTTGTTAACTTATTACTTCGCTACGTACATTGCCTTTGAACAAATTTTTGTATCAAGTGAACAAGTACGACGAAGCTGACTATTTTTCCTTTTAATTTTACTAGCACGCCATTGATGACAAAATATATTAAATAATGTGTTGTTCCTGTGAATTGACAACTAGCCTTATTCTGGTGCATTGTATTAGTTTTTAAGAAGAAAAGACGACGGCATTTTTATAATTTGACGAAATTGTCAGGTGGATCTCTTCATTATTAGAAATTTTTTCACATAAGTTATTCAAATTACGTATTTGAAAATAATATAGCCCACTTATTAAATGATTACATATTACATCATTTAAAATATAAATTATGTTACATAAGTGACATGATATCTCTTTCCTACTATATTTTTTTCCTATTACGTAGAGTTTAATTCATTTTGCTCAAAGAAGCCTCAAAATTATATTACATTAAATAATTCTTTTTATTGTAAAACGTTAATAGTTCGCATTGCTAGGAAAAAAAAGAAAGAGATATAAGTTGAGATATCGAAAAAAATAATCATTAGTTGTTAATAATTTAATGTTAGAAGGTATTTAAATATGTTTTAAAATCTAAGTAGTTTTATGGACAACTCGCTTATTGTTAACTGAATGATTTTCGAAAAAAATAAATCATTAGTTGTTAATAATTTAATGTTAGAAGGTATTTAAATATGTTTTAAAATCTAAGTAGTTTTATGGACAACTCGCTTATTGTTAACTGAATGATTTGATTAGACATAGTTTTATAGACAACTCGCTTATTGTTAACCGAATGATTTGATTAGACCGAAATTTGCCTAGTTAGATTTCTTTTGATTTTTGGCCTATTAATCACCGATTCTAATTTTTGAAAATCGCTCAATGTATAAAAATACTCATTTTCTTCCTCATTTTTATCCTCCTACTTTAAAAATTTTAGTTATCTCCCTCAACTTTATGATTGTTTAATTGTTTTTTTAATGATAAATGAATGATTTTTTTTAAAAGATTTCTGGAGCATATAAAAAATAAATTTCAAAATTGCTTACTAAATGTCATGCGAAATATCAACTTTTCTTTTTCCGATTAATTCCCGAATATTTCGATTAATCACAATCATACAAATCGTTGTTGGAGTGATTTTATGTTGACTTCCAATTAAACTATCCAATTTAAAACTAATATAGAATTTCACTAATTAGGGAAAATGAACATAAGCCCATTGATGTTTTACAAAACTAATCGAAATCTCATATATTTAGAAATTAAACAAAACCTCGTGTTATTATAACAGCTCTCTTAAATAGTAATTTATTTATCATTTTACTATTTTGTCCCTTATCAAATACTCAAATGCTTAAGAAATACGTCTAAAAAACTTAGGAAATATGAATTAAATAAAATAATGAAAAATTAAATACCTTCTACCTTTTAAAATTTCATTTAATTCAAACATTTTAACTTTTCTCTATTATTAATCACTAGATGGTGACCCGCGCGATGCTAGAGACTTGTATTGAATATATTATAAAATCTTTAACTATTCTTTAAAAAGAAGAGCTGTTGAGTACCAACTCTTCTTAGAAAATCAATTCAGGAATAAGATAATTGCTTTCAATTTATTTTATTAAAAACCTAGTAAATATCTTCAAGAACTGTTACAATTTGAAGGAAATTCAATTCTCAAAAATTAAATAGAATTAATTTATGCTTTTTAGTTTCTATCAATATGAATGAAATGCGGGATGGGACTTGAATTGATGTTTTCTCTCAAGATAATTGATTATTTTTTATATTACATGATAAATGACTTGAAAATTATTTATATTATTATTTCTAGATTGATAATTTGAAGCCAAATTTCCTACCTGATTAATTTCCAACTTTTCACCTACTTAATTATATATGTTTTGCTTGGACCCAACTCAAATCCTAAACAACAAACAAATGTACAAAATCTAAAGTTATGAGCAAAAGAATAAAACTCCAGAAAGCAAAACATAACAAAAGTACCTAATTCCAAGGATAAAAAATAGTTGATATCAACAAATGAAATCAAAATTTCAAAATATTAACTTATTGTACTTTACAAGGAAAAAAAGAATTATAATAATAAACGATTATTACCATTTGCTCCCATGGAATCAAGCATCGAAAACAATGAACCATGTCAAATGTTATAGATTGGTACAATATCTTTATAAGACCGAGAACAACAATAACAGCAGGCACACTCCTTCAAGAGCAACTTGGAACTGAGTTTCATGTGAATCTCTTGGTGTGAATGATATGGCAATAACATCTCTATTCCAAATGTATGATCTCTAATTATGTATCATATACAAGAAGAAGGTAATTTTGAATTTTTTAATAAACCAATAATTATCCATAAAATTCTAATCAATTCTCAGCAATATGATCTCGTTCCTGTTGATCTCTTGAAACAATAACAAAAATGATAAACGTACAGACCTTTTTATCGAATTTTTTCCCTACTCCCCCACTGTTGCTACAGTGAGCTACAGTGAGGGAATAGGGAAAAAATTCGGTAAAAAAGTCGGTATGTATATCATTTCCCAAACAATAATAATATAATAAAATGAATAACGAGAAAACACATGCATGTGATGTAACAGCTAATATTATATTGACAATGAATATTTTATTTCTTATTTTAGCACCATGATTTTCGTGATCTGAATGAATATAATAAATGCAATTTCAACTCCCAATTGGCATCTCATCAGACCTAGAAATTTGTTTTTTGTTCAATGATGGACAGCCAAAGAACCGCCCCCCATTTAATTAATGTATCTTCGGTTTTGTCATCAGTCATCACTTTGTTTCCTCTGTATATTTTTTTGTTCAAAATTAAATTATAAATCGTCATCTTGTCTTGTCTCGTGTTTGTATTAAAGTGAAAATGACAATTTTTTTCTATAAGTTTCAGTTTTTTATTAGTTATTTTTTACAGTATTTTGTTATATCAAAATTTTTACTTATTTTATTTTTAAACGACATATTATAAAAGCTGTAAAAGTGTAAATAAGTATATATATATATATGCTGAAAACGTACGGTTGGAAAAAGTATCAACAATCTCGATGTATATGCAATTGTCCTAACAATTAATATTAAGGAAAAATATTACTAATCGAAGCATTTAAATATAAAAAGCTGGCTGGTTTATCAGTTGATTAGCACATGCAAGCATGTGCTAATTTGATTATTTTAAGTCAAGTTATAATGCTTCCATTTTCTTTGCATAGGCTGAATTTAAATAATTTGCAAATGGATTATGGTTGTCCTTTTCTCTCTCACGCATATTAGTTCTTCATATTTTTTTCTTTCTTTTTCTTTTTTTTTTTTTAAATAAAAGACATATTAGATCTTCATGATTAATTTGAAATATATTAATTAATTAATCTCCTACCACGTAATTATTAAATCATGTGTTGTGGTGATACACTTGTCTTCTCATCCAATTATATTTTTGTTAAATAATGATTGGTTGATGAGAGTAGCAGCTACCGATTTTGAGTTCTACACGTACCCTTTGTAAACACTATTAATGAATCTAGAGATCTCTCTCTCTCTCTCTCTCTCTCAAATTTATCTACTCTTTACAGTTAGTTCCCCACTCTCTTATTTACGATATTTATATATAATTCCATACATTATTGATACATATACCCTTTCTACAAAAAAATATATATTCTGAAATAATAAAAATAATCTAAAAGTTTCAATCACTTGGCTCTACTCACCTATACCTTATTGCTCTTTTTTTTTTTTTTTACTGGTTCCATTAATCCGAATTTTCTTTGGACCTACCCCTTCTATTTGGATTCCCTTTAACTTTATGATACACTACTTTCTCTCAAAAAAATGTTATACAAGACCTCATACTCAAGAAAATAAGTTTTGAATTTGATTTCACACAGTAGCATGTGAAAATTAAATCATGTAATTATTAGTATATGGATCTTATTTTCACAATATTAGAATCTTGTTTTATCAGATTTCGGAACCTAATCAATGATCCGCTAATGAAAACTATAATGTCATTCACATTCTCTTATTCAATGTAATGAATATGTATATGCATGCTTCAATTAAAAAAAAAAAAAAAAAAAAGAAAGAAGAAGAAGAAAGAAGGATTCTCCACTTTTTTGAACTTATAAAAAATATTAAGAAAAAAAAGGATTCACCACTTGTTTAGCTTTAACCAAACTCAATACTCTTTTCCCCAGTAGGATTAGTACACTGACTCATGCCTTGTTTATACAATAAGCCTTGAGTTCCTCATGTTACTTTGACACATTGGTTCTTTATTTTCAAAGTTAAAGTAATAAAATAATACGGTGAGTCCAGGGTTGATATACGAGAAATAGATTTAATAGGATAAAATAATAATCCAACTAATAATATAAAAATAATAAAATAAATAATGAGGGTTACATGATTCACTCTTGATATTTCAAAAATAAAATAATTTTTACTTTTTATAAAATATAAAATATAATATTTCCCAATTAATTATTTTCATGATTATCATGTATTAATTATGTCAACACATATAATTCATATTGTCTATAGTTAGTCCATGTCAAGGTCTAAATTATGTCAACACATGTAGAACCATCTTGTCTATAATTAATTCAAATTTTTAATAGTCAACTCTCTCGCATTTATGGGAGTCATGTATTATTTGTGTCAATCAGGAAATATCTACAGCTAGTTAAGAGTTCTAAATAAACTAGAAAGAATATAAATTTTATCTAGGAAATAATCACAATTTATATATATAATATAAATAAAAATTATCTATATTTTCATATTAAGAGTTTCACCCTTTACCGAAACAATATGTAAATTAACAAATCAAGATATAAATAAAAATACTCATAATTTTATTAATAAAAGAAAGAAAAATTACAAAAAAATAAAAGACATTTGAGGTGTTCTCCACAAATCTCAAGAGAGACTATGGAAACTGAGATCAACTGAAGAGGTGTAACACACTCACAAAGTGGTTCTTTACTCTCATGTATAAGAGTGTCGAAGTAATAAAATAACCCGGTAAGTCCAGGGTCGATCCATAAGAAATAAATTTTATATGATAAAATAATAATTCAACTAATAAAATAAAAATAATAAAATAAAATACTAGGGTTATGTGATCCACTATTGATATTTCAAATATAAATAATTTTTTCTTTTTATAAAATATATAAATTATAATTATTTCCCAATCAATTTATTTCATAATTATCAAGTATTAATTATGCCAACATATATTGATATTTCAAATATAAATAATTTTTTCTTTTTATAAAATATATAAATTATAATTATTCCCAATCAATTTATTTCATAATTATCAAGTATTACTTATGCCAACATATGTAATTCATCATGTCGATAATTAGTCATGTCAAGGTACTAAATATGCCAAAACATATAGAACTAGTCATAAAGGTGATGATGATATTTGTCTATAACAAGTCCAGTTAGGTACTCAATTATGTCAAATATATAAATCAGCCATATAAACGAAACTGTATTGTCTATAATTAATCCAGATATTTAATAGTCCACTATTTCCCATTTATGGGATTCAAGTATTAACTGTGTCTATCGGGGACTGTCTACATCTAGTCAAGAGTCCTTAATAAACTGGAAAGAGTATGAATTTTATTTGGAAAATTATCACAATTTATAAAATATAATATAAATAAAAATCATCTATATTTTCATACCACTAACTTCACCTTTTACCCCATCATGATACAAATTAGCAGAACAAGATATAAATAAAAACACTCATAAGAGCTTATCTTACAACATCTCAAGAGAGGTGAGGTGCTCATCACCTCTTGTGCAAATTGTGAGCTGAGCTTTCAATTGCTTTCCGGGTGGAAAATAATTATATATATATATATATATATATTTTTTTTTTTTCTATTTTGTCTTTTTTCTATTTGTTTTTATTCTTTTGTCATTTTGCTTTTGTTTTGTTTTTTTTTTTCTTATGTATTTATATAAAATACATGTGTAGTTAAATATATCATAAGCTCATTTTATCATTAATCTAAATACTGTGAATATTTTACAAGTTCGATTTGAATCTAGCTGTCACGCCCTTTTAGGTTTCTAGGTCTTGGAATTTTCCTATCGAGCATCCGAAACAGTATTTTACCTACATAATAAATAAAAAATCATAATAAAAATATATAAAACATAAATTTAATTATTAATTCACAAATGTGGTAAATTAAAGGGATTAATAAAACTACAAGTATAAAATAATTAATTTTTCTTTTAATAAATGTACACTTTTTAGTGTTCATTAAGGTGTGGAGCACCTCCCACAATCATCCAAATACAAATGCAATTGCATTATTATCAATAATGCAATTACAAATTGCATTTATCTAACAAAAATAAATGACCGACAATGGCCTTTTCCTTTGCATTCAAACAAAACAAATGGCCTATAATTTTTTTTTTAATATATATTTTTTTTTGTTTTTTTTCCTTCCTTTTGCTTTGACTTTGTTTCTTATTTTTTTTAATAATAATAAAATACATATGTGGTTAAATATATTATAAACTCATTTTTTTACTGATCTAAAAACGGTGAATGTTTTCTAGGTTCGCTTTGAATCTAGTTGTCATGCTATTTTGAGTTTCTAGACCTTAGAAATCCATATTTATATCTATTTTCCAGTTGAGCATCCAAAATAGTATTTTGCCTACACAAAAATTAAAACCACAATAAAAATATATAAAACATAAATTTAATTATTATTTTACAAACATACTAATTTAAGGAGATTAATGAAGTTATAAGTGTAAAATGATTAATTTCTTTTTTATTAAATTTATAATTTTTAGTGTTTATCAAGTATCATCAGATCATGTATAGTTACTTGGAGTTCGACGTTAACCCACATGACACGATGACACCGGTATAATGAAATGGGCTGGGATTGAGGTTCATAAGGCATTGGGTTTGGATCTTGTTAAGGAAATACATTAATGCATATTATGTCCTCCCTATGAAGGATCTAATATTTTTCCTATTTTAGGAAGTTTTCGATTCTCATTATCACTGTTGTAACAACACGAAATTACATAACTCGACTAGAATAGTAATTTGGTGACTTAGATGATTTTTCTCAGAACATTAGCGGAAATTATCGAGACGACTTAGTAGGCCCAACCTTAATTCAAGCCCAACTAATTTTATTACATATGTGGGCTTTAAATAAATAAATTGGAGTAAGCCTAACTCAAATCTAGACCCAATTAGAATTTTATATTTTAGCCAAGTCCTCTATTTCTAGAAAAATCTAAAAATCTCAAGAGTCTTCATTAATTCATTCAATCAATTAAAAGAGAGTCGGAAAGGAGAAAGCTTCACATATTCCCTCCCCTACCGTGACATCCAAGAAGAGAGGAAGAATGAGAATTTCATTTTCTAGCCAATACTCAAGAATAGCTTAGAGTAACCATCACAAATCAAACCAAATAAGGAGAAAGAGAAGCATGGAGACTCTATTGGTGAAGAAGAGTTGAATTTGAGGTAAGAAGATCTTGACCCAAATCGTGAGATGTTGTTATTTTGATAGTTTGATGTTTGGGGGGAGTTGTTAGCTTGAATTGATGATGTATGAATGGTTATTGAGTGAAGGAAGTTAGGATGTTGTGAAACCCCAATCATGAAATCCCTAGGAATTGAGTTGAGTTGGGGGATTGAGAAATTATTATTGTGAGGAGATTAGATGATGTTAAAGGGTGTGATTGATAGTATTTTGTGTGTTTGTTTTGGGTTATAGCATGGATGGTGTTGTGGCAGCCTAGAGGAATGTGGAATAAAATTTGGGCCCTGAAAATAGCCTAGCATCGTGACATGCACACTCGACGTCACGACGCGTACGTGGGTAGGGATGGAAAAATCCGGATCCGGAAGAGGTTTCACAACCCCGGGTCCGGTTCCGAACCCGGGTAAATAATGTGGCTCTGAAAGTTGAGCAACGCGACGCCAAAGGACCAGCGTCGCGATGAGGAAAACAGAAAATACTTACTATCTCGACCCAATTTGGGGGACGTCGCGACACACATCATTTAGCGTCGCGACGCATGAGGGAGCCGTGATGCCCAACCTTTACATCGTGACATGGAGAACAGAGAGTGCTTACTGCCTCACCTGATAAGGTGAGCGTCGCGACGCTCATGGCCAGTGTCGCGACGCGCAACCAGATTTCCAAGATTAATTTTTATCAATTCTAGCTTTATCCTAAGATGTCAAGGGACACTCTGAGGGTCTCATACAAGTGTATAAACACACAATAAGTTGTATCATAAGCATAAAATATTAACTATGTATTGCATATGCTTTTCTATTTGCTACAAGAAAACTAACGATTTCTTTGGCCATAGATCGACGTCAAAATACTCGGAGATCACCTACGCCGTGCACCGCACCCGACCTGCCATAGCATTGTGAGTGGAGTACTTGATTTCAAAGTTTTTGTTATGTTTTCAATTATGATTTTACAGATCGTTGATTTAATGGATTTATACTTGATGATGAAAATGATATAAATTTATTGTTAAAGCTTGGATTTCAAACAAAATGCTTTGATGATGAAAAGGATTTCAAATATATAAATTGTGATTTTGGAGGACTAGAGGAAAGACTCACCTCAGATGTAAATTTGTACAGTTATAGAATTGATGGATATAGACATCGTGTGCACACGCAGATTCATACTAGGGATGGTTGATGTCCTTAGATCCCAGATTTTTTAGTCCGGAGGGTAGCATAGATCCGCACCCGACTCCAGATTTATGGCTTGGTAGATAGTGAAACATAGTGTAACGACCGGTAGTCTCTACTACTGTTGCATTGTAGTACTGTTACATCACGAAATGAGTATTACGTAATATAAATTATGTTCGAGCATATATACATTCATGGAATGACTTTGGGAATAAACGGTAACTTCTTCGAAACTTCGATGCGAAATTCTATGATGTTTCACTCCGGATTACCCATGGTATTTGGGCCATAAATTTATCATATGAACTCCGATGTTTATGAATTTTATATCTTCGGAAAGATGATATTGAGATCTACAACTTTCACGTTGAACATTTTCCCAAATTCAGACTAGAAGTAAGTCGAAAATACAGATCACAATTTCAGATGAATAGTAATTTAGGACCCATCTAGAGAATTCCACAATTCTCTCAAAGTTTCTAAATTTTTTAAAATTAAAACTTTACCAATTAGTCAAATTAGCCCTACTATATAAAAGAGAGACTATTCACAAATCTTGAAAAAAGATAGAAAGAAAGAAAGAGAGGGAGACGTGAGATGAGGAAGAAGAAGAAGAAATAAGAAGAACGAAGAAGAAATGAATACTAAAACAACCATTCAACAAATAAAGAAGAAGAAAAGCTACCATGGAGGCTTGAGGAATGAAAGGAATCAAGAGAAAGAATGTAAGGATACTTGACCCAAATTGTTATACTTTGAGTTTTGAAGTTTTGATGATTATAATATGTTGATGACTTGGATGTGATG
The DNA here is from genome assembly GCA_019454045.1 of Zanthoxylum bungeanum. Lineage (NCBI taxonomy): Eukaryota > Viridiplantae > Streptophyta > Magnoliopsida > Sapindales > Rutaceae > Zanthoxylum > Zanthoxylum bungeanum. The sequence continues at coordinate 127,851 of SKCR01034775.1, read as the reverse complement.
ATGAATGAGTGATTGTTGTGCTAAGAAAATGGTGATTGGGAGAAAACCCCCAACTTGTTCAATTTTGGGTAAAAATTAAGTGAAGTTAATAGAATGGATATAAGTTGATATTGAGTGAGATATTGATAGTGTTGTGGATGTTATTTGAGGCCTAATGGAATGGTTTATGCAATAAAATTGATGTAGAAGTTTTGGGAATGCATTTGGGAAAAATAGGCTTGAGAAAGCAAGTGCAAAAACCTGGAAATCAGGTTCGCGTCGCGATGCCAAAGGGTTTAGCGTCACAATGCGTAATGGAAAATTTAGAACCATTTCTGGAATATTTACGTCGCAACACGCAACACCTTGAGTCGCGACGCGAGATTAAAATTTCCCCAAATTAGTTTTTAATTCATTCCAGTTCCACCCCAGCGTGTTAGAAACCACCCTAAGAGTCTCGTATCAACTCGTATGTATATATTACATCATGATATAAATACGATACGCCTTAGAGTGATAGCCTTACTTGAATAGGCAAACTTAGCTTGATTCTGATCTATATATTCTTAGTCCATTTTCTAATTGAAATTATTGATGATAGATCATCGCAGGAACCACAAGTTACTACAGCAAAGTGAAGAAAGACTAGCGGAACTCCAAAACTGTGAGTGTACATTTTCTTTAAGTTGATTTTCATTATGTTACTGTTTAAATCAGACTTACTTTTTCACTTTTAGGGCGTTAGCCAATTTCTCTATCCGTTACATTTTGTTTAGCATGTTTTAAGAAATGATTGAGGAAAGAAATATTTTCAAAACATGAGTTTTATATTTTCGAGGTATGGGGGAAAAATCCACCTCAGTATGTAACTCGATTCATATATGGAATTGATGGACTGCGTATGTGCACATGTAGAGGACTGATGGGACGACAATATGTAATGCCCCCAGATCCTAGTTCAGGACTAGATGCCCCTAGATCCTAGTTTTAGAGCTTGGAGGGTAGCATAGATCCGCACCCCCAGTTATAGTTCAGTGGCTTGGGGGACAGCGATACGTAACGCCCCAAGACCACTAGTTTCAGAGACATGAGTGACATGCTTTGGGGGACGGTGATACGTAACGCCTCCATACATCAAATTTTCAGAGACAGATATAGATTACAGAAAGAGTTTTCAGAAAAGGTTTTTAGAAAAGAAAGTTTCATAAAATAGAAGTTTTATAATAAACATTCAGAAAAGCAGGGTTTAGAAAAGTTTTCTAGAAAGAAAAGAAATCATTTTCAGTTTATGAAAGAGATTTCTAGAAAATATAAGTTTTACAAAAGAGTTTTCAGAAAGATTTTCAGAGATGAGTTTATAGTTTTCAAACCAGAAAAGAGATTTTCAAATTAAGCTACTTCTGAACTTTGGTTTTAAAACCCAATATTTTCGCAGAAGTATTTCAGTTTTCATTTTATATCGTCCACTCACTTAGATCGTTCAAACGATCTAACCCCCTCACAGTGTTTTATTTTGCAGGACCCTGGAGGACGAGATCGAGAGGATGGATACTGATGGCAGTCACTGGGGTGTTTGAGTCCACCAGATCAAGTGTAGAGCTACAGTTCAGCCAGAGTCAAGTAAAGTTATGTATCATGCATTATGTATAGCAGAGTCTATACGTGTAAAAGATAAAATGTCCATGAATAGAGTTGTAAACATAAGCATTATTGAGTACACAAGCCATAATTCCCTGCGTGAGTTTATGTTCAAGATAGAGTATTAATGTTGTCCATAGTCAGAGGCTCAAGGGAATATGACGGTATATTCCCTGCTGGTGACGTCCCCAGATCAGAGATGTTACAAAGATGGTATCAGAGCATGGTCTAGGGAGTCAATGACTGCATTGGGTAGAGTGTTGGGGTCTTGTATACCTAGTATGTCTGGGATACTAGTATGCGGGGCACTACCTCTCCAGTATCTGATCCTCGAGTACGTCCTCAATATCTAATAGCCATCGGAGAAGTATGACTAGGTCATGACTTTTTGATCATAAAGAGACTAGTTGCTAGTGATCTGATATATGATTCGTACGGGGCAAAAAAAACTCCAGCCTCAGGCCTAGCATTGACATACGATATTGGATCGTAATGTGCAATACTACGTATACTACGCCTGACAAAGATCTTGTATTCCGTAGAAGAATATTTCTGGAGAATTGGGAAGGCACGGTGCTTTGCTAGAAGCCAACCATGTCTTGTAAATCGGTATGAACATGGTACCGGGTACACACGTATTCGAATAGTCCGATAATCGTATTTACTGCCAACATATCCAGGGATCTCTTGGGTCGCCACCCAAAGATTCACCAATGATATTTGATTCGAACAATATTAATATGGGATTAATTAAGAGAGAGAAAATTAATCTGGGATTAATTACGAGCAAAATTAATCTGGGATTAATTATGATAGAGAAAATTAATCTGGGATTTATTACGAGCAGAATTAATATGGGATTAATTATGAGAGAGAAAATTAATCTGGGATTAATTACATCGAGAAAATATATGGGATTAAATTCGTCAAGAAGAGAGAACATGGTTAATTTGGAATTAATCGGTAAAGTAAATTTAATAGTTAAATTAGATTTTACTATTTAATTTATTTAATTGGGCTAAAATAATATATTAGATATATTAAATGAAATCGGATTTCAATACGAAATTAAAATTGGATTTTAATTTTAAGCGAACGAATTAATTTAGAATTAATTCGTAAGCGAGTTCCGTAATAATTTTGCGAGACATAATTATTTAATTAAATTAGATTTAATTACGTCGCGATGGAAAATTCGTTTAATCGGATTAAACGAATCCGAGCCCAAAGCGTATTGGGTAAGTAATTTGAATTTTGAATTCAATACGGTAGAACCCACTCACTTACATCAACTAATCATTTGTTGATGGAAGTTGTTGGGATATTAAATTGGATTTCACCAACCCATCACACCAATCAACAAAAGTACATACTACTAATGAAATTTTGAAAATCATTATTTTCTCTCTCTGTATGGCGTGAGGCTATTTTTATCATTTTCCCATTTTGGCCATATTGGCCGAATTAAAAAAAAAAAAGGAAAACTGCTCTCTGTCTTCTCCCTTTTTGGCTGAAAATTAAAGCCACTGACTTTCTTCTTTTAATCATGCCAAAGTGGCCTCTTAATTGAAGAATTGGCTTCTCTCTGATTTGGCCGAAATGGCTTTTTGCCTTTTTGAAGAATTGGCCGATTGGCCTTGTTGCTCATGGCTGATTGCTTCCGTCTCTATTGGGCACAAAATTTGTTCCATTTTGTTCTTACTAACACATAAGGAAGTCAAGTGAAGGTGATGGGGATACTCACCGATGAGCTTGGAAGCTTCAACATCCATGGAAATTTTGAAAGTCAAAGCCGATCAATGTAAGTTTATTCCGCAAACTTCTTGATTTATTCACACACTAATCACACTTAGAGATCCCCTGCCATGTCTAGGACACTTACAGTGACCCCCACGATGCACGAGACTTGTATTGAATATATTATAAAATCTTTAACTATTCTTTGAAAAGAAGAGGCTTTGAGTTCAATTCATCTTCATAAAATCATTTCAGGAATGAGATAATTGCTTTCAATTAAACCTAGGAAATATCTTCAAGAACTGTTACAATTTGAAGGAAATTTCTATTAAATTTAATTCTCAAAAATTAAATAGAAAATAATCGATGCTCTTTAGTTTCTATCTGTTGATGGTGTTTTCAGGAACTATGATATTTAAAACAGCACGACAAGGGCAGAAGGGTAATTCCCTTCTTGGATAAGATCATTAATTCCGACCCGACCCATAAAAAGTCAGCAGCAAGGGCCCGAACGCTTTACAATAAAAGACCGATCACAACAGGAAAAGACCGACCACAACAGGAAGAGACCGAGCACTTCATAATCGGTAACCGATCACTTGAGTCCAGGATGACCGGTCACTTATCAGGTCGACAGCAGCACCCCCAGTACAAAAGACCCTTATGACCGACCCCATGAAGACCGAGCATGTAGCAAAGACGTTCTAGAAGAAGAAACATTATATTTCTACAGGGAAAGAGATAACGTTATCCTACTTTCATAGGGAAAGGAGATGAGTCAGTATCCAAATAGGATACAAGAAATAAAGACAGTATTAAATTAGAAATCCTTGCAAGAGGAGAATATGGATTCGACTAAAGAATTCTTATACGAATAGGAATCTGATTTTTGTACTATTATAAATAGAATGACAGAATATGTGTATAGGGCATCAGAATCATCAAGCTCGGACTTGTAAAAACAAAAAGAGATCTGAAAAGCGTGTTTGAGTAATAAAAGTATCATCCTGTTTGTATCCGTGGACGTAGGTCGGATCCAAATCCACTGAACCACGTTAAATCTCCTTGTTCATTAGGTGTATTTATCTGTCTTCTGCTAAATTTACTTTTGCTCCCCCATAACCAAACAAATTCACTATTGAGGGAGGATTGTCTCGGGAGTAATATTCCCATATTACCCTGAGACCAAAATCAGCCTTCAACAGTTGGCGCCGTCTGTGGGGAAGCGGACAAAAAACAAACTCACGTAATAAGACAATGGCGGAAGGCGGAAACCACCAATCATCAGGGAGCTCGACTGCAGATTGGATGGAGAAGATCGAGGAGAACCTAAGGAAAGAAATGGAGGAAAATCAAACCCTGCTAAAGACCATAGAAGACCGGTTGGAAAAGATAGAAGGAGCGCACAACGGGAAATTCGAGACCGGGACTAGCCGACGAAAGAACGAAGTAGCAGAAGGAAAATGAATTGTTGATACAAGTGAGGATGACAGGCCCCGGAGGAAGGGCCCATACGGGGTAAGATCTTTGGTGGTGCAGAAAGATTCCCAAACTGAGGACATGTGGGAGGAAGAGGATGGCAAATCGTCACCAGACTCCTCCTATGATAACCCTCACAACACCAGGAGAGGAGAGAGAGAATATGATGAAATAGTACGGGAAGATATCGGGCCTGAGAAGCACCGCGCCCAAGACAACGGAAAGAGAGGAAACCACAGGAGGCGGCATGGAACCAAGGACAGCAGCATGAAATCTTGGTTACGGGAAGAGCTAGCCAAATGGGGAGTATGCCCCAATACAGACATAGGAGATGCCCGGGACGGTAAAGATGAGTCCCCCCTCACAGAAGAAATAAGGTCAGAAAAATTCCCAAAAAGATTCAGCATGCCAACCATGGAGCCATACAAGGGTCATACCGATCCCAAAACCCACATCGAAGGCTTCGTCCTACTAATGGAGGTACAAGGGGTAATAGGGGACGCCATTTGCAAAGTGTTCCCCTTAACTCTAGCCGGACCGACCATCCTATGGTATAGAAGCCTAGTCCCAAGAAGCATCAGCAGTTTCACACAACTCAGAAAGTCATTCATACGACACTTCAAGGGGGCTTGTGTCCCTAGAAAGACAATTGGAGAACTAAGACTTATGAAACAAGGAGACGATGAACCTTTGAAAATATTTATTGAAAGATACCATAATATGGTACTCGAAGTCGGAGGGTATGAATCCCATGAGGCCTTGGAAAGCTTGAAGGGAGCCTTGAAAGTCGGGAGGCTATGGACCCACCTAAGGATCCAAGACACCCCGGACTACGCAACTGCCCTGGAGGTGGCCCGAAAATTTGTTCTATTAGAAAACGAGGAGAAAATATCCCGAAGAGGGAACACCATCAGAGAAAGGACCACAAGGGAGGGCGCCCCCCGCCGTGTAGAAAGGGAATCTAGAAGACCACCCTCGAAACACAAGGAGTTCAAACCACTGCACCGAGACAACCAAGAGAGAAGGGCGCCGACCCAAGTAAACCATGTGGTCGGGAAGATGCATACATTCCCATAAAGAAACCACTGTGATAAATTGTCATGGAGATCCAGGGGAAATACCTCTTAGTAGAACCTGACCAAAGAAGATTTCCCCCAGACAAGAGGAACCAAAAGGCTAATTGCATACATCACAACTCCAGAGGACATGCGACGGACGGGTGTAAAGATCTGCGGGAACAGATTGAAGACCTAGCACGAAACGGATATCTGAACAAATACATTGACCACAAAGTTATGACGGCCAGACAAAGAGCACGTGGCCGCCAAATCAATATCATCGCAGGAGGGAGAACACTGGCCAGAAACTCTAACCGGTCAAGAAAAGACTACAGCAGGACCCGACGACCGGACGTCCTAGAAACAGAGCAGGTCACAGGGCTCCAGGGAAGCCGGTCGGTACCGATAATGTTTACCGATGAAGACACCTGAGGGGTAAGTTTCCCTCATGACGACGCATTAATAATCAAAGCAGTAATTAGCGGGTCAGAAGTAGACAGAATCCTAGTGGACCCCGGAAGCGCAGTTGACATAATTTCCAGAGAAGCACTGGATGACCTAGGGGTAGAGTATACAGCCCTGACCGACGATAGCATTCCCCTATACAATTTCGGAGGATCAGCCGTCATCCCACTGGGAATGATACAGTTGGCAATGACAGTCGGGACATATCCCCAGACCCGGACGATCATGACAGACTTCACTGTAGTGGACTACATGAGCAGCTACCAGGCCATCGTTGGACGACCTTTCATGATGAAAACAAAAGCTACAATGTTCTGATACTACATAAAACTGAAATTCCCCACTCGGGAGGGGATCAGAATCGTATGCGGAAGCCAGAAAACAGCTCGCAGCTGCTTCGCAACTCTCTCACGAGAGACCCTCTGCATCAAAGAAGATACCCGAAAACGACAAAGAAGCCTGGGCGAAGAAGAAGAAAACAGAAACCCTGGCCCTCGGCCAAACAAAAATGCCCGACTTGCTGCAGCTGAGGAGACAAAAGAAAAAGAACTTTACGGGCCAGGAAAAAGCATAAAGATAGGGGGAGGCCTAGACAAATCTCTACAACAAGATCTACTAGAATGCCTGAAAGAATACCCAGACATCTTTGCCTGGGGATACGATGACATGCCTGGGATCGACCCAAGATTCATCAATCACCGCCTAGCAGTAGACCCATCACGCAAGCCGGTCAGACAAAAGAGAATGAACTTCAATCAAGAAAGGAGTAAAGCAATAACAGCCGAGGTCGAGAAGTTATTAAAGACAGGTCTCATCAGGGAGGCAAGATACCCAGATTGGGTATCAAACGTAGTGTTGGTCAGAAAAAACAATGGCAAGTGGCGAATATGTGTCGATTTCACCGACCTAAACAGGGCGTGCCCAAATGACAGCTTCCCTTTGCCGAACATAGACCAGCTAGTGGACGCCACAGCTTGTCAGGGATTACTGAGCTTTATGGATGCTTTCTCCGGATACAACCAAGTCAAAATGTGCCCTGCAGACGAAGAGAAAACCATCTTCATCACTGATCAAGGACTTTACTGCTACAGAGTAATGCCCTTCGGGCTAAAAAATGCTGGGGCAACCATCCAAAGGTTGGTAAACAAAGTTTTTAAACCACTCATCGGCACAACAATGCTAGTTTACGTCGATGACATGATAACGATGTCGAAAGAACCAAGCTATCACATGGCCGACCTAAAAAAGACCTTCGAGCTATTAAGAAGACACAACCTGAAACTCAATCCAGAGAAATGTACCTTCAGGGTAGCCTCAGGAAAGTTTTTAGGTTACATGGTGAGTGCCCGAGGTATCGAAGCAAACCAACAGAAGATCCAGGCAATACTGGGCCTAAAATCCCCCAAGACAGTGAAAGAAGTACAAAGTCTGACCGGTAGAGTGGTTGCGCTCAATCGGTTCATATCACGAGCAACTGATAAATGCCACCCCTTCTTCAAAGTGATCAAAAAAACAAAGAAGGATATCGATTGGACGCCAGAGTGCGAGGAAGCCTTCCAGCAACTGAAGCAGTATCTAGTACATCCCCAACTCCTGGAAAAACCACTCCCGGTGGAAACATTATATTATACCTGGCCGTTTCGGAGCGAGCAGTAAGTTCGGTACTGATACAAGAAACCGACAAGGTCCAGAAACCTGTTTACTACATCAGCAAAGCCCTCATAGACGCCAAGACCCGATATCCAGTACATGAACTGGTCGCCCTTTCATTGATCACGGCAGCTCGGAAATTGCGGCCTTACTTCCAGGCCCATCCTATCAGGGTCTACACCGATCACCCCCTAAAACAAATTCTGCAGCGGCCAGAAGCTTCCGGCAGACTAGTAAAATGGCCGGTAGAGCTAAATGAACATGACATCTCCAACCTCCCGAGAGCAGCAGTGAAATGACAAGCCTTGGCAGATTTTATTGCCGAATTTACCGAACCCCAGATCCTGACTATAGAAGAAGAAAAATGGGAGATGTCCGTAGACGGTTCTGCCAGTACACAAGGCAATGGCGCGTGAATCATCTTAAAAAACAACATAGGAGAAGAAATCCCGCTCGCCCTGAAATTCGCTTTCGTAGCGACCAACAATGAAGCAGAATATGAAGCAATACTGGGCGGTTTGAGACTATGCACGATACTGGGGATCCGAGATGTGATAGTAAGAAGTGACTCGCAGTTAGCCATTCAGCAGCTAAAGGGAGCATTCCAAGCCAAAGAGCCTAGCATGATGGCCTATCTGACCGAAGTGCGAAAGTTAACGGGGAAGATGGGGGATGTACGCTTCGAACAAATCTCCCAAGAAGACAATTGTGAGGCAGACTCCCTGGCACGGCTCGCCTCTTCAACAAAAGCCGAGCACCCCAGAATAATCCCTTTGATTTACATCCGGGAAAGGAGCGTGGGGGAATCTGAGGTAGAAGTTCTAGATAAAGAAAGCAAAACATCATGGATGCAACCCATCAGAAAATACCTGGAAACATGAGAAACACCAGGAGACAAAACGGAGGCCAGGAAGTTAATATACAAAAGCACCAGATTTTCCCTAATCAACGGGGTACTTTACCGAAGGGGTTACTCAGTCCCCCTCTTAAGATGTCTAGCAGAAGAAGAGGCGGATTATGTGCTCAGGGAGATACATACGGGCATCTGCGGAAGCCACGCTGGGGGTCACTCAATTTCTTTCAAAGCCCTAAGATAAGGTTTTTACTGGCCGGCCATGCACCAGGACGGTATAGAAGTGGCCCGCAAGTGCGAAGGATGTCAGAAAAATGCAAATCTCCACCACCAACCAGCAGAATAATTAACTACACTGCTCAGTCTCTGGCCGTTCGCCCAGTGGGGACTAGACATCATTGGGCCAATGCCACGAGGGAAATGACAGGCAAAATACGCCATCGTGGCCATATACTATTTCACCAAATGGGTGGAAGCAGAGCCATTATCCGCCATAACAGAGCCATTATACTATTTCACCAATCGTTTACCGATTCGGAATTCCCCGAGCCATCATCACTGACAACGGGAAGCAGTTTGATAGCAAAGGCTTCAGAAAACTCTGTGAGAACCTCCAGATCGCCCTAAAGTTCACCACACCAGCCCATCCCAAGTCAAACGGACAGGTCGAGGCGACGAACAAGACCATCAAGGCTAACCTGAAAGCTCGGCTCGGATCCAGCAAAGGCCTATGGGTCGAGGAATTACCAGAAGTACTATGGGCACACCGGACAACCTATAAAAACTCCACAGGAGAAACCCTGTTCTCCTTAGCATATGGATATGAAGCTGTCATCCCAGCAGAAATCGGGGTTACCTCCCACAGGGTCCAGCACTACGAGAGCAAACAGAATGAAGGACTTATCAGAAACCACCTCGACCTAATCGAAGAGAAGAGAGAAAAATCAGCCATAAAAACAACAATCTACCAACAAAGGATGGCACGCTTCTACAATAAAAAGATTCGGACACACAACCTCATCCTGAGCGACCTAGAGCTAAGAAGGGTCACCCTGAATACCCGAAGGCCAGAAGAAGGCTCGCTTGGCGCCAAATGGGAGGGGCCCTACAAGGTGGTAAAAGTAGTAAGGCCAGAAGTATACATCTTAGAACAGTTGGACGGCGTACGATTAAAGAAACCCTGGAATGTCGAGATGCTACGGAAGTACTTCCAGTAGACTCGTTTCTTTTCTGCAGCAACTCAACTAAGGATAAAAAACAGTGTAAGACCTTCCCTCAAAAGGAACTGAAAAAAGGGCAGATTGCCCCCGAAATATGAATAAAAGCTTTCTCTTTTAAAAAAAAAAAAAGGGTTCTCGTCCACTTTTTAAAAACATAAATAGAAAGACTTATTCAAAAAAAACCGGGGACAAACTCAGCACCTAATACAAAAAGAAACAACCAGACACTAAGACCTGATCAGCACGGAGCTGGACTTTGTTCCGCCGAGGCCACTCTATTATTCAGCTCGGGGCTGGATTTTGTTCCGCCGAGGCCACTACAATAATCGGCTCGGGGCTGGATCTTGTTTCGACGAGGTCGCTTGATTATTCAAGATTGGGGTTGGGTTACGTCCCACCGAGTCATGCTCATTGGTCTGGGGATGGGACATTCCCCCAGAGCCAAAGTATCTCTTTCAGCTCGGGGTCCTCGGAAAATCCAAGGACATACTCGAAGCATAGGATCTGTGAGAAGCATAGCACAATGAGGGATGATACCCCCGTGGCGATTGCTTGCTCCAGTGTTAAACGAACACAAGGAAGAATATGCTCTTAATGTGTCAAACACTCTCTGATCCTCCCTTACCCGATGCAATGGATCCGTGAGAAAGCATAGCACGGGGAGTAACGATGCCCCCGTGACGATTGCTAGCTCCAGTGATATCGGACCTAAGGAGGAGAATACCCTTAGTATCCCGGACACTCTTTGATCCATTCATCATTTGGATCCAAGAGAGGCGCAGCACGGGGAGGCGTTGAGCCCCTGTGGCGTGTGCCTGCTCCAGCGCGGTAAGGAGGAGCCCTCACCCAAATATACAGGCTCCCTAGGGACCCGACGTATAGAGGATGTGCCCTTGCCATTTTAAACGCTCTCTGATCCAAATCCCGGTTCACCGGGACGCTGAATTGAAAGATTCAGAATTATGTTTTGGAGACCTCGGACAGGACACTATCTTGAGGCATCCATGTTGTTGTTTTTTTGCTTACAAAACATTTTTTGGGATAAGTGCTAAGTCACCCCCACCTTTTAATTTCATTCTCCAAAGTTTTGTTTTTGTTTTTCACTGGTCTGGCACAGGGACGCCTGTGTCAGATTCAATAGGGCTTCAAAAGGTTGATTCACTTCCCTTCTGAGCAAGTTCCAATAATTAATCGGCTCGGAGCTGGATTAGTTCCGCCGTGGCCTTTTAGCTAATTCAGCTCGGGTCTGCTCTCGCACCACCAAGATCGATGTTCAATTTCCACTCGGGGTCGGGTTATGTCCCGCCGAGTCGACTTCTTTGGACTGAGGACGTAACATTCCCCCAGAACCAAATGTTTCCTTCAGCTTGGGGTCGGGTTACGTCCCATCGAGTCGACTTCTTTGACGTAACATTCCCCCAGAACCAAGTGTTTCCTTCAGCTCGGGGTCGGGTTACATCCCACTGAGTCGACTTCTTTGGACTGAGGACGTAACATTCCCCCCAGAACCAAGTGTTTCCATCAGCTCGGGGTCAGGTTACGTCCCACCGGCTCATATTGTCCCCCACGATGGGGTCTCAAGTGTTCGGTTAAAAGGAAATGTAAAAAGAACGCAAAAGAGAAAAAGAAAAGGCAAATATATATATATATATATATATATTAAAGAGAGAGGTAACCTTATACAATGTTATTACAAAAAAAAAAGATTAAGTGCACACAGGGCCTCGTCCGGGTTACCCCTTCTCAATCAGCCCGCGCAAGGGCAGGAAGTTCTTCCTCAGCTGGCTCAGACGATGGAAGGATCGGCTCGGCCTCGAGAACGGGAGCAGCAGCTTCAACCTTGGCAGCATGAGAGACCTCTACTTCGAGAAATGGAGGTGGGATCTCAAGATAGGCCTCGCCAGGAACAAGAATATCAGGTCGCCCTTCTTGGAAAACCTGGGAGATCGGAGCAACCGAAATCGGGTCGGGATCTATCGCCTCCTCGGAAGAAGGGGGGAGCCACTTCCGGAACTCCTCCTCGGAAATTTCCCCCTTGCAAAAACTGATGGCCGCGTAGATAGGATCCATATACAGACCAGGCAGTACCATCGGTATTAATTCAGCACAATCACCAACCCCTTCAAGGCGGATATCATCATTCTCGGCCTCAAGTTCGGCCTCTTTCCTCTCAAGATCATCCCGAGCCCGTACCATTTGTTCGTCATTGGCCTTCAGTTTGGCCTCAACACTGGACACCTTCACTTTCAAAATGCCAATCTCAGATTGGGCGGCCTTCAAATCCTCCCTAGCGGTATCGGCAAGTTTTCGCTCCAGCGTAGCAGCAGCCTTAAGAGCCTTATTTGTTTTGAAGGTCTCGATCGCAGTCAGCTCTTGATTCTTTATCACCTCCTCCCTTTCGGCTAGTTTAGCCTCCACCTCTGTAAGGCGATTCTGAAGTCTCTGGGCCTGACCACCCTCAGACAATAGACTCAAGAGGAGGTCCTTATTTTTGGCCATAAGGTAAGTAGCCTGCACAAAACAAAGAAGTCAAGATGTGAGATAAGAAAACCAAGACCCGAAATCATAAGGGAGAAGAGTAACTACCTTCGCCATTTGGGAGCTCATCTCTGTCACCAAAGCCTCAGGAGAGACATCCTCATATCTCGAAACCTCCTCCGGAGGAATCACCTCAGCCAGTTCATTAAAGGCAGGCACTAGATGGGAAGTAGCCTCCCGGATGTCTTCCCCCAAATCATCCACACCGAGGATCACAGAACCTTTTCGCTTATTGGAGGAGCCCTCAGACGATTTTTTCCCCCCGACGGGCATCTTTCCTCTTGCTCGGGACAGGCTCCTCCTCCATCTCTTGAACCAACTCAGTCTCCTCTGCCCCGAACTGACGCCTCCTCTTCCTAAAAGGCTTCGGCGGACTGACCAGCCGAGCAGATCCTGATAACTGCGCACCAGAGGGAGAAGATGGACCCTGAGCAGCCGGCTGAACCTTCCCTTGAGACACCCTCCCAGTCTCAACAGATTCAGGCTGTGCCCGGGAGGTTCCAGTTTCAGCATGACCAGCCTTCTTCATGGTACCGGCCAACCGCTCAAGATACTTCGGCCTCTTCGACATGCCTGTAAGAGCAAAAGGCAAAAGGCATGATCAGTACGAAACCTTGGCAAAATCATAAACGATATTTCCTTCTAAAAGACGAAGAGAGCAGAAGAAACAAAAAAAAAAGAAAAACAGTAACAGATCTACCTATCCGACCCGGGACTTTTGGAGGAACAACCCGAATCAGGCCGGACTCAGCAAAAGCCATATCATTTACCAACTCCCTCCAAAGAGCGGCATACCGCCGAGCCCAGAATACCCGCTTCCGGACCTGATGGGAAACCTTGGGAGCATCCCTCCAACATGCTAGAAGGAATAGAAGAAAAGAGGTAAGAATCCAAAAAAAAAAAAAACTAAGGGAAGAAAAGCTAAAGGTCAATCTCCTAACCTCCCGCCCTAAAGATATCCGGTTCAAGATCTCCCCGTCATCCGACCTCAGGGTCTGTCCTCAATCTCCAATGGTCCAGAACCATAGATCTTTGAAATTCTTATTGGAGTCATGGAGCTTTTGGACGATGTTTGATGAACTGTCATAAGCAGAGAGGTAGTACCAACCGTGGTGAGTCTTTGGGTTGGCCTTCAACCGATACAACCTCTTCACCTCTTCAAAAGAAGGTTCGCCAAGCCCCGCCCAATGCCAAGCTACATACAACCCGGCCAAAATCCTCCAACTGTTTAGACTCAGCTGACAGAGGGCGATCTCCATCTCGGCCAACATCCAGGCGAAATAGGGTTGAATCGGCAGCCGTAGTCCACACTCAAAGAAAGCAAGAAGAAGTGCCACCGAGCTCTCGTCAGGTTGACTAGCACGATCCATCGGGCCAGGCACTTCGATGGCAATATCTATTGGAATATCGTATCATTGCCGCAGCAGCGCTAGATCGTCCTCAATTATCTTGGAAGGCCGATTCATATCCAGAGCCGAGCTATCAAGTTCACCGGGCTCTGGATCCCTCCGAGGGACCCTCTGGTGATAAATATCTTGCTCAACTTTTGAAGGGGTAGGGGTAGTGTCAAGGTCTTCCACACTAGGTGCCCCCGAGCCCGAGGAAAGCTCTTCAGCAGGGGGTGTCGAGGGTCTATCAGGGTTTACAGAGGAAGATATGTTATCAGACATTCCCGACATCCTAAGAAACAAAAAGGAGGGGAAAGTCAGTCTATGGCTAAAAAAAATTCTAAAGAACTGTTCAAGGATTCCGAGGAAACTAAACATGTGGGTTCTAAAGTGCCCTAAAACGAAATCCGACAGACTATAAGTCACTACCTAGCAACAGCAAAAACTAACAAAGGATTCACAGCACACAAAAAGAGAAGAGGTCGTTCAGGAAACTCACTTGTTTTTTTCAAAAAAATTGAAGATCGCACAGCACGGTTTGCTCGTCCCCAAGATTTACAGGTCACAGTGGAGAGAGAAAAGAAAAACTCACGGCTGGAAGAAACTCTGGGAGTACTGAGTCAAGTGAGTCACGGTTGAAACGTTCACAAGAGAAATTTGCCAAAAAGACTACACAGTAAAAGCCTCGTCCTCTTATAGTCATGAGTGGGACGCTCATGGCCGATAGATCGAGAAAAGAAGTCCGGATGGACGCCAAATGTCAAAAGCGAAAGAGGCCTGCCAAGATCAAACGAACGGTTAAAGATCAAAACGCCTCTACACGGTTGATTCACTTTCCCTTTTGGCGGGAATCCGACTGATGATCGACAAGTGTCAAACTTAGGAAAAACCCTAAAAGATGATTTGATGGGCATTTAAACAGACGTGATTGTTGCGCGTCTCAAGAAGAGGTACTCGAAAAGAGGGGACGAAAAATTTGAATCAACTCCAGATCGACCATCAGCAGAGTAACCAGCGTACCATCTTTTGTATAGTTCCCGGCACCAACTCGCATACTCGTTGGAACTGAGAACTAGGGGACAGATGTTGATGGTGTTTTCAGAAACTATGATATTTAAAACAGCACGACAAGGGCAGAAGGGTAATTCCCTTCTTGGATAAGATCATTAATTCCGACCCGACCCATAAAAAGTCAGCAGCAAGGGCCCGAACGCTTTACAATAAAAGAACGACCACAACAGGAAGAGACCGACCACAACAGGAAGAGACCGAGCACTTCATAATCGGTAACCGATCACTTGAGTCCAGGATGACCGGTCACTTATCAGGTCGACAGCAGCACCCCCAGTACAAAAGACCCTTATGACCGACCCCATGAAGACCGAGCATGTAGCAAAGACGTTCTAGAAGAAGAAACATCCTATTTCTACAGGGAAAGGGATAACGTTATCATACTTTCATAGGGAAAGGAGATGAGTCAGTATCCAAAAAGGATACAAGAAATAAAGACAGTATTAAATTAGAAATCCTTGCAAGATGAGAAGATGGATTCGACTAAAGAATTCTTATACGAATAGGAATCTGATTTCTGTACTATTATAAATAGAAGGGCAGAATATGTGTATATGGCATCAGAATCATCAAGCTCGGACTTGTAAAAACAAAAAGAGACCTAAAAATCGTGTTTGAGTAATAAAAGTATCATCCTGTTTGTGTCCGTGGACGTAGGTCGGATCCAAATCCACCGAACCACGTTAAATTTCCTTGTTCATTAGGTGTATTTATTTGTCTTCTGCTAAATTTGCTTTTGGTCCCCCATAACCAAACAAATTCACTATTGAGGGATGATTGTCTCGGGAGTAATATTCCCATATTACCCTGAGACCAAAATCAGCCGTCAACACTATCAATATGAATGAAATGTGGGGTGGGACTTGAATTGATGTTTTCTCTCAAGATAATTGATTATTTTTTATATTACATGATAAATTACTTGAAAATTATTTATATTATTGTTTCTATACTGATAATTTGAAGTCAAATTTCCTACCTGATTAATTTTCAACTTTTTACATCCTTAATTACACATATTTTGCTTGGACCCAACATCAATTCTAAACGACAAACGGACCCGTATACAAAATCTAAAGCTGTCAAGCAAAAGAATAAAACTCCACCAAGCAAAACATAACAAAAGTACCTAATTCCATGGATAAAAAATAGCTGATATCAACAAATGAAATCAAACTGTCAAAATATTAACTTATTGTGCCTTACAAGGAAAAAAAATATAATAATACAAAGGGTATATTGATATGGATCTTTTTGAAGATGTCAAGAAACTTGGCAAACTGGTCATCCAACTTCTTCTTTTAAAAGCACTGAGGATATGGCAAAGGTGTGTTCAGAATGGAATGTGGTTTATATGGAAGAGCTACCACATTGTTCTATTTTTTTGTCATTGTTTTCTCTTGAAGTGGTTGCTTTGTCTTTACTGCCTAAGTCCTTAGGACTATCTCTAATCTCTTTTCCACTCTTGAGGGTAATGGTCTGACACTGTTCCTTAGAGTTGACCTCAGTATTATTAGGAAATGCCCATTTATGTTGATTTTCCATGGAAGAAGCAATCTGCCCAATCTGCACTTCTAAAGACTTCATTGTTGTCCCTATATTGCCCATATGTGATTCAATATTGTTAAATCTCGACTCATTCTCCTCAAACCTCTCTGAAGTTTTAGCAAAAACCTTACTCATGAGATCTTCTAAGGAATGTTTCTACTCAACTCTTTGATTATTGAAGCCCGTAAGAGGTTGCAAGGTATTCTCTGTGTTTGCATATGACAAGTTCGGATGATAGTAATTAGGCATAAGATTGCCTCTATAATTGTTGAAGTTCCGATTGTTCACATATTTGACTTGCCCAAAACTTACTCCTCCGTCTGGTAAGGTCATTCTATAAGCAGCCGCAGCTTCAATAGATGGTTGCCCCATTTGATTAGTCAATGCTGATAGATGAGTCGTGATATATGAGACTTGAGCTATAAATGTAATAATAGGATCCACCTCATATATACCATCCACATTAGTCATAATAGGGCGTTCACTTGGCCATTGGAAATTATTAATGGCCATCTCATCCAGCAGAGCATAGGCATCTTCAGCAGATTTCTTGAACAAGGTTCCTTCAGCAGCTGCATCAACCATAGTCTTATTTGGACCATTCAACCCATTATAAAATAATTGAATCTGAACATAGTCTTCATAATTATATTGTGGGCACCCCCTAAGTAGAACTTTAAAGCGCTCCCACGCCTCGTACAGGTTTTCGATCTCCAACTGCTTAAATATGCTAATTTTTATTCTCAATGGGGCTGATTTAGCGGGTGGAAAGAACCTCACAAGAAAACTTATGGCCATATCTTGCCATGTCATGATGCTCCCCATTGGTATAGATTACAACCAACCCCTCGATTTGTCCCTTAAAGAGAATAGGAACAAGCGCAACATGATGGTCTCTTTAGTCACGCCATTCATCTCGATTGTATCTGCCATCTCCAAGAACATCCTTAAATGCACATTTGGATCCTCTACAGCTGAACCCCCAAACTGGTTCTTTTGCACCATGTTTATCAATGCAGGTTTCAGCTCAAAATTATTGGCATTGATTGGTGGATGCGCAATCCCAGAATATTTATCGTCAATGACTGGCTTAAAGTGATCTCGGATTGCCACCTAGCGTGGGTTGTTCTCTATATTTTCAGCCGCCATTGCTTCTTTCTCAATTTTCCTTAAAAGAAAATAAAATAAAAAAGAATAAAAAAAATCTAAATTAAAGCCAATGTTACTTGATAATAGTATTAATATGAATGAGATTAACAGTCCCCGATAACGGCGCCAAAAACTTAGTGGAGATTATCGTACCGCAAGTATATGGTGTCAAGTTTTAGTAAAAGATAAGAATGAGTGTTGAAGCCACATGGATTGTAATCAAACTCGCACTAAGTACTATAATTAATAAACTTAACTTCATTTAGAAATCAATTTAAAATAAGATCAATTAAAACTAAAAACTAAATAAGTGAGAAATCTAAACGTTTAATGAAGATAGACCAAGATAAGATAGATTCTAGAGTCTGATTTCACCTAGTTATCCTCTATGTATTTGTTATGCCAATCGATTATTATTCACTTTTGTATTTTATAAGTCAATAATCCTAAATTTTTCTAACTCTCTCTCCCGAGTGCCGAGTGAATATATTATCAATTAGAGATTTTGATATCCCTATAAAAATCTAGTAATTAATAACACATTACGCTATGTGATTATTTTTTAATGATTTCAAAAAAATTATAGGTTCTCCCGAACTCTACAAATCTCCTAGGTTATATTCTCTATATCCTATTCAAAATCTCATCTCTCGAGTGATAGATTCTAAATATGCATCATCTCAATTTGTGGCCAACAAACTAGAAGCATTAAACTTGAATTAAGACTTCATAAAGATCAAATTCGCAAACAACACATAGGTTCTAGCATAGAGTTAGTTCATGACTAATGATAAAAATAATGAAAATAATGACAAGAACATAATGGATATCATTAGAGTTTAAAGAAAGAAACTAGAAGATAAAACCTGAATCGAATCCCTTCGTCTTCGAACGTCACCGCCTTTGTCTCCTCTTGTCGTTCTTCAATCCTCCTCATTGGATCTCTCTAAAATATGTGTTTAGAATCCTTAAGTTGTGTATTTTTCTCCTCCCTATGATTTTGGATGAGCTTCTATATTTATAGGGAAGTACTGGAGTCCTTGTGCTGGTAGAATACTGATTTATGACGATTCTGGACTTTTGTCGCATCATCGCGACACCAAACTCTCGGGAAATTATTATGTTGGCATCCTGGTAGGGCGTCGCGTGTAGGAAATGATTTTCCTTAGCGCGGCGGAAGTTTCTTGTGGTGGCACCGGGTCCGGTATGGATCTTCAAAATTTTCTTTGTCTTCTCCATTTGTTGTATTAGCCAAGATCAATCCTTTAATGTCCAACACTTAGATCAGCCACTCGATCTTCTGAACTATGACTCGAAACCAACAAACCGAAGTGTGGGCTTCACTCACAAAGATTAAACCTCTAAACTATTTAGAGATTTATGATGTCACAATGGTGTTTAGCGTTTTGGAATTTCAAATACTCTCACAACACTTTTGAATATTTGAACTTCTTCTCTATTTTCTCTCAAATTTTTCTCACAACAATTTTGTGAATGAATGTAAAGTGTTAACCTTAGGAAGTGAGAGAAATGGTAGAGATTATATTCTCTTACACAAGCCAACTAACCTTGTCATTAAGCATCTAATGCTTTCTTGCAATGGCCAACACAAAAATGTGAATGCCATACCAAAGCATAAGAAATGTAAAGCTAAAGACAATGGCTTTGTCATTAAGCATTCAATGCTTTCTTTCAATGGCAAACACATAAATGTGGAGGCCATACCAAAGCATAAAATGCATTAGCTAATGACAAATCTATTAGGTGTATCCAAGCCACCTAATAGACATAATTGTTTGGATGACATGGTAAGCCATATGGCTTTGTCTCCAATGGTAAATAAAAATCAATATATTAATAATGATTTATTTACCATCAATTATATTTTAGTAATTATCTCATAATTATTACTAACTTGATTATCTCATAATCAAGACTTGATTATCTCATAATCAAAGAATTCTAGAAAACATTAAGTTAAACTAATTTAACATAGTTTTCATTTGTGACAATAAATATTTATAATCTTATTAATAATATATAAATAAATATAATGTGAGCATATAACTAGACAATCTAGTTATATTAGGTTTGCTACAGTTAATCGAGTTAGCACGGGGAACAAATGGACCTACAGTTCCGAGCTCCAATAATTCCGAAATATTAATTAAACTCTTTAATCAAATATTACGAATTATTAACTCCGCGTTATTCCACTAAAAACTCGAAGTTGAACTCCCGTTACCGTAGATGGATTAAATAAATCGAACATCTTCGGTGTCCATCGATATAGTCATTACATATGGATTAGCCCTTCACGAATATCTCATAAATAGAGCCGGGTCATAAGTCCGTTAAAACCCCTCTAAATATTTTGTCTCTTAAGCACCATTAATTCTATAATGAACAATTAATTCATAACAATTATGAATATAAAATATTTTCTATTCGTAATAGAAAAGTTGAGCGCTCAAATTGTTCAAGTCCCGAATCAACTCTTAAAAGAGATATTCATCTGCTTCTCGTAAGAAAGAGTGAATTCTATATCTATGTAAAACGTTCCCAGCTACATACCAAATCATATCCCCAAAATACGTAGTTATTGGCTGGAATGCAACACCAACCTCACCATAGTAAATCAAATGACATAACCTGTCATGCAGGAGTTCGTTGTACACTCAGGATTAAGATCGAATCCATATATGACCATCTATTAGATAAAATGAATTTCTTCGATTAACAGATATTAAAAGAAATTTGTATTTATCTGAGTCCAGTCCTATATGATCTTATCATACAAGGTGCCTCAATTTCCATGTCACTACATGAACGATCTCAGATCAAGGTCGTCATACAAGTATAGAATGGACCGCAGCTATAGATATACCATAAACAAAGTACCCTATTTGTTTGCTCTCTATGGACTATTTAGATTACTAACTTAAGACTTAAATCCTCTTGTGCATCAAACATACACTAAGTCTGAAGGTACAATAGTAATCAAGGTAAACAAGACAATTGGACAATATGCGATATAAATCAAACAACTTTGATAAAAAGAATAATGCATTTATTATTATTACAATAATCAATTCCATTTACAATACATGAAGCTCTAGGACATAAATCCCAACAATCTCCCACTTGGACTAGAGCAAATGGGACATGTCATGTAATCCTAAACCATTTAGGTGACCTTCAAATACTTTAGCCGATAAGGTTTTTGTAAACGGATCAGCCAGGTTGTCTGCGGATGGAATTTGCGTGACAACGACATCTCCTCTCTGCACTATCTCCCAAATGAGGTGATATTTCCTCTCAATATGCTTACCCCTTTTGTGGCTTCTTGGTTCTTTAGAGTTCGCCACTGCGCCACTATTATCGCAATAAAGTGTGAGTGGTTTATCCATATCTGGAACAACTTCCAGTTCTGCCAAGAACTTACGGAGCCAGACTGCTTCCTTAGCTGCTTCACAAGCTGCTATATATTCAACCTCCATCGTGGAGTCAGCAATACAAGATTGCTTAATGCTCCTTCATACTATAGCCCCACCACCTAGGGTGAACACTGATCCAGATGTTGATTTCCTAGAATCGACATCCATATGAAAATCAGAGTCAGTATATCCTTTCAGAATCATATCCTGACTTGTATATACTAGCATATAATTTCTTCTCCGAAGATACTTGAGAATATGTTTCACCGCTACCCAATGATCTAATCCTGGGTTGGATTGAAACCTACTGACTACTCCCACTGCAAAACAGATGTCTGGTCTCGTGCATAACATAGCATACATAAGACTTCCAACTGCATAAGCATATGGTATATGTCTCATCTCCTCAATTCCTTGAGGTGTCTTAGGAGACTGTTCCTTAGACATATGAATCCCATGTCTGAAAGGTAAATTACCTTTCTTGGAATTCTGCATACCAAATCACACAAGAATCTTGTCGATATAGGTTGCTTGAGACATTGCTAACAGTCGTTTCTTGCGATCCTGAATGATCTGAATCCCAAGTACATAACTTGCCTCTCCCAAATCTTTCATTTGGAATTGGTTAGCTAGCCAGATTTTCACGTCTGATAATATCTTTACATCATTCCCAATGAGTAAAATATCATCAATGTATAACACAAGGAAAACCACATTCCCATCAATGATGCGCTTGTAGACACAAGGCTCATCAATGTTCTGCTCAAAGTTATAAGACTTGATCGTAGTATCAAACCTTATGTTCCAAGATCTAGATGCTTGCTTAAGTCCATAAATGGACCTTTGCAACTTGCAAACTTTTTGCTATTGACCTTGGGTAATGAATGACCGGCGTAAACACACACGTATAACGCAAGCGTACGTATCGTTCAAGTAGTATAAAAAGTATCGATCCCACGAGGACTTAAAATCTTATCTATTAATTTTTTATAAGGTCAAATGATTACTAGTATCTAACAGGTTGTTTGATTGATTTGAAAAGGTGACGATTCTAAATTTAAAAATAAGTAAATGAAATTGTTTTAAGGTAGATTTTAAGAAAATTCAATATTAAAAACTATCTAGGGTTGTGATTTATTCCAATATTATTTAAAGATGAAGTGGTTATCTTATAATTGGATAAAATATTGATTTATTAACCTGGAACACTAAATTATGTAAAAGCCTCTTCCGATGGTCAATTACAAATATCCAATTTAACCTAATTGAACCATATGTCTATGTCAACCAAATTATCTGGATTTATTAAGATTAAGTTCCAATTATGGCTACCCCCGCCCGACAGGTATATTCCTATCCTGTAAGGAAATCTATTAAAGGGTTATCTATCCTCAAAGAAGATCGTGGGTTATTGAGTCTGAGGTCTTAAACTTAAAATCCCTATGTCTAGTTCATTTTAAGTTTACCTTATCAATTTTATTAGTGGCCAGTTAATAAAAAGCATTAAGATTAAGACTCAATAAATAAATCTTTATACTACCCAAATTATAATTTAACCCTTATAAACCAGTGATATTGGATTTCATCACAACCCTAGATTACTAACTTAGTTATGACACATAGCTAGGGCTAGTAAAAACTTAAAAGACATAAAATGAAAATGCTGAAAAGTAATTGCGTGAGTTAAAATGCTAAAAAGTAAATTACAAATGAAATAAAAATGATAAGGCAAAAGGAATTACTTTTACTATTACTAATTTAGATATCTCCCATAAAATAATATAAACTGTGATAATATTTTACCAACCGACCAATCTGGCGGTATCCTGATTAAGTCAAATTAAGTTCAACCAGCCATATAGGTGGTAATATTTGTCCATAATCCAGCCATAAAGGCGGTACCAAAATAAATTTACCAACCGACCAATATAGCGGTATTCATTTATTAATCAGGTTCAAACCAACAGAAAATAAATTTACCAACCGACAATATAGCGGTATTCCTTGATTAGTCAGGTTTAAACCAGATTAAATTAAATTACCAACCGACCAATATAGCGGTATTCCTTTATTAATCAGAATTTTAAATAGTAAATATATTATTTTAGGGAGATTAATCTAAATAGCAATAGTAAAATAATTACCTTTCACCCTAGCATAGGGAAGTTACCTCCGCATAGTGAATAGTAAAAACTGTAAAATAAAGAAAGTAAATTATTTTTTATACAGAACGTAATTAAAATTTACAAAACTAAATTAAAAGAAATTTAGAGAGAGAAAAACTCCCTAATTACATAGGATTTGGGAGAGGAAATGGTGTACTAAAAACTGAAAATTCGCGCTCTATTTATAGTAAAATTTTTCACTGTTCGAGCACTGTTCGCGCGTCGCGACGCCAAGCAGTTCAGCGTCGCGACGCTGGATTCGTCGACGTGGCACAATGAGAAGGCGACACGTAGCAAGGCGGCTGACTGTACATGCGACACGTGTCAAGGCGGCTAATTCTCAATTATTGTGATGATGTCATTGATGACGTGGCGATGACGTGGCGCTGACGTGGCGATGATGTGGCGTTGGCGTGTGTTGCAATTGTCGGCACAATAGGATTGCGACACGTGGCGACACGTGTCACGCTGTGATTGGCTGAGGCTGACGTGGCAAGTTGACTTCGTTGACCTTGTGACGTGGCTGATGACGAGGCGTGACACATGGCGAAGTTCACTCGTTGACCGCTGACATGGCTGATGATGAGGCGACACGTGTCAAGTCTGAGTGTCGGCAGCATATGATGATGACACGTGGCACGGCGCATGTTAGCAGAGTCAAAACTTCTAAATTGTTGACCGTTGACCAGGCGCATGTTAGCAGATTCGGCTCACGCTGGGCGTCGCGGCGCGCAGTGTTCCAGCGTCGCGACGCGCAAAAGACGAAAATATCCCTGTTGACTCATTTTTGTCCGGTTTTGCCCCAAATTGCCTCCAGTGCTGTCCAAACTTTATTTATCTGCAAGATAACAATAAAACACATCAAAACGTTCACAAAACTCAAGAAACTATACAAAATGTTAAGTTAAATGAGTGGGAAATAGTGATATAAATGTCACTCATCAATGAACCCTTCTGCTTGTACCATATAGATACTCTCATCAAGATTACCATTCAAGAATGCAGTCTTGACATCCATTTGCCAAATCTCATAGTCATAATATGCGGCAATGGAAAGAAGAATCTTGATGGATTTAAGCATGGCTACTGGCGAGAAAGTTTCTTCATAGTCAACTCCCTCTTTTGGGTATAACCCTTTGCCACTAGCCTAGCCTTGAAAGTATGTACTTTCCCATCTATTCCTCTTTTTCTCTTGTAGATCCATTTACAACCTATGGGTTTTACTCCATTAGGTTGGTCTACAAGTTCCCAGACTGAGTTAGAATACATGGACTCCATCTCAAGGTTCATGGCTTTGAGTCATTCTTCTTTATCAGTATCATCCATTGCACTACGATAGGTCAATGGATAATCTATACCATCACAAGATGCAACAACTTATACCTCACCATTTCCTAGATATCGTTCAGGTTGTCTTACAACCCTCTCACTACGCCTAGGTGGTATGGTATCCTGATAAACTTGCATCTGACTTTCAGATGTAGAAGGTGTTATGTCTTTGTCAACATTTGATAATCATGTACTGGTCGTACCAACAAGTAACTCCTCAAGTAACACTTTACTTCGAGGTTTGAACTCTCTCATATAGTCATCCTCAAGAAATATAGCATTTGTCGACACAAATATTTTATTATCTTCTGGACTATAAAAGAATCCACCCCTAGTTTCTTTAGGATGGCCTACAAATAGGCACACATGTGAACGTGGTTCCAACTTAGTAGTCTTGTTCTTTAGCACATGTGCTGGACACCCCCATATGCGGAAATGTCGCAAACTAGCTTTACGACCATTCCATAACTCTAAGGGAGTCTTAGAAACTGACTTAGAAGGAACTACATTCAGGATATACATTGCAGTTTGCAATGCATACCCCCAGAATGAACTAGGTAGATTGCTATAACTAAACATTGATCTTATCATGTCTAGTAGGGTTCGATTTCTCCTTTCTGCAACACCATTTTGTTGTGGTGTTCCAGGTGCTGTGAGATGTGAAACAATTCCATGCTCGACTAAGAATTCCTCAAAATCTCTATCAAGGTATTCTCCTACACGATCTGATCGTAGAATTTTGATGCTTTTACCTAATTGGTTCTCAACCTCAGCACCATACTCTTTGAAATTTTCAAATGTATCTGACTTGTGCTGCATTAGGTAAACATACCCATATCTGGAATAATCGTCAATGAAAGTGACGAAGTATTCAAAACCACCTCGGGCTTTTACATTCATCGGTCCGTAAACATCCGAATGTATTAGCTCAAGAGTTTCTTTGGCTCTTATCCCTTTTCCAGTAAAAGGTCTCTTGGTCATTTTGCATTCTAGACAGGATTCGCAGACAGGTAAAATACCAATTTTTAACTGATTTAAAACTCCGTTCTTAATTAGTCTATCTATCCGGTCAAGGTTAATATGACCAAGTCTAAGGTGCCATAAATATGTATCATCATGAGAAATCTTTTGCCGTTTAGTTTTAGATCTTTCAATCTTAAACATTTCAGTATTAAGCAGTGATTCATGCATTAACGGCCTTAATACATATAGATTATTTTTGGAGTTTCCCGTGCGTATATTTAATCCATTTCTACTAATAATAACTGACTTATTATTAAATGAAACAGAAAAACCACATTCCATAAGTTTTGTTACAGAAATCAAATTCCTGCGAAAACCATGAATATATAGCACACCATTTAAACATAAATAACTATTATTAAAGTTTAACTTGGAATCTCCCACTACTTTTGCTGAAACAGCATCACCTGTCCCAACTCTCATGGTGAAGCTACCTTCAGAAAGGTCCCTCAATGAGTCAAGTAGCTGCAAAGAACAACAAACATGGTTAGTGGCACCAGAATCAACAATCCAAACGGATTTATCATCATCCACTAAAAGAGACTCAATGACAAGTAAATCATATTTACCTGAGCTTTTCTTCTTTTTATGCTCAGCAAGGTATTTCGGACAATTCCTTTTCCAATGCCCTTGCATTTTCACATGACATAACATGTAGACATGCATGATATTAAAGTTATAAAATATGATTTTATGTAAATTTAAAAGTTAAATTAGAATATAAGATGCATGTAAACGAATTAATAAGATTAATTGGTTTAAAGGTCTAAAAATTAGGAATTCAAGTTTAAGAACAAATGGACAATATGAGTACATTATTTTCCTTGGTATATTGGATGGAAACCCGGATATAAATTCCATAGCCGCTTCTGAATGGACGGTAATTTGGTTTACACTCGGGATACAATTCCACGTACCTTTGGAGTAAATAACGTACTTTTATCTATTAAATGGTTTAATGGCATATAGTCCATTAGTTGAATTCTAAAATTGCGTTAACCGGGCTCTTATTTTTTTTAAAAAAATACTAATCTAATTATTACAATAAATCCAAGGCATCCATTGGTCTTCAAATCTTGCTCCATGATATGTTGTTGAGTTCTTCGGGGAATAGGTTCGTAATGAGTCCTTTGTAGCATCGGCTCCTCCAAGTTACAAATTGAGTTCCAAAATGGACTTATTACAAAAGAAATGAACTTACAACATTTGAAAGAATATGATCTTATGGTCTTATATTTCCAATACTAAAAATAAGAGCCGGAAAAATTAACGATCAACGCAATACATTCATCACATGAATCAAAGTAAACATTCATCCTATGAACATTAAAAAATCATTCATCTCATGAATCTAATTGTGCCTACTCATCACAACATGCATATTAATAATTTATATCTAATATAAATTATTAAAACTTAAACTTAAAAGAGAAAGGGTTAAGAAAACTTTTCAACCTTAAGCTCTCGATGCCAATTGTAGGAAATGATTTTCTTTAGCGCGGCGGAAGTTTCTTGTGGTGGCACCGGGTCCGGTATGGATCTTCAAAATTTTCTTTGCCTTCTCCCTTTGTTGTATTAGCCAAAATCAATCCTTTAGTGTCCAACACTTAGATCAACCACTCGATCTTCCGAACTATGACTCGAAACCAACAAACCGAAGTGTGGGCTTCACTCATAAAGATTAAACCTCTAAACTATTTAGAGATTTAGGATGTCACAATGGTGTTTAGCCTTTTGGAATTTCAAATACTCTCACAACACTTGTGAATATTTGAAGTTCTTCTCTCTTTTCTCTCAAATTTTTCTCACAACAATTTTGTGAATGAATGCAAAGTGTTAACCTTAGGAAGTGAGAGAAATGGTAGAGATTATATTCTCTTACACAAGCCAACTAACCTTGTCATTAAGCATCTAATGCTTTCTTGCAATGGCCAACACAAAAATGTGAATGCCATACCAAAGCATAAGAAATGTAAAGATAAAGACAATGGATTTGTCATTAAGCATTCAATGCTTTCTTTCAATGGCAAACACATAAATGTGGAGGCCATACCAAAGCATAAAATGCATTAGCTAATGACAAATCTATTAGGTGTATCCAAGCCACCTAATAGACATAATTGTTTGGATGACATGGTAAGCCATATGGCTTTGTCTCCAATGGTAAATAAAAATCAATATATTAATAATGATTTATTTACCTTCAATTATATTGTAGTAATTATCTCATAATTATTACTAACTTGATTATCTCATAATCAAGACTTGATTATCTCATAATCAAAGAATTCTAGAAAACATTAAGTTAAACTAATTTAACATAGTTTTCATTTGTGACAATAAATATTTATAATCTTATTAATAATATATAAATAAATATAATGTGAGCATATAACTAGACAATCTAGTTATATTAGGTTTGCTACAGTTAATCGAGCTAGCACGGGGACCAAATGGACCTACAATCTCGAGCTCCAATAATTCCGAAATATTAATTAAACTCTTTAATCAAATATTACGAATTATTAACTCCGCGTTATTCCATTAAAAACTCGAAGTTGAACTCCCGTTACCGTAGATGGATTAAATAAATCGAACATTTTCGGTGTCCATCGATATAGTCATTACATATGGATTAGCCCTTCACGAATATCTCATAAATAGAGCCGGGTCATAAGTCCGTTAAAACCCCTCTTTGTTTGCTCTCTATGGACTATTTAGATTACTAACTTAAGACTTAAATCCTCTTGTGCATCAAACATACACTAAGTCTTAAGGTACAATAGTAATCAAGGTAAACAAGACAATTGGACAATATGCGATATAAATCAAACAACTTTGATAAAAAGAATAATGCATTTATTATTATTACAATAATCAATTCCATTTACAATACATGAAGCTCTAGGACATAAATCCCAACATCGCGATGCCACCCCATTTTTCAGGATGGTGATTTCTACACGTATTCAGATTTCCCGCGTGCTTCCTTTGCGTCCGTAAGGTCCCAAAATATGTACAATTTCTCCAAGATCCATGTTATAATGCTTCTGATCAATCAAACATAAAATAAACTACAAAATACATTAAATGACACGGAATATAACAAAATAGTAAGTTAAGAATGCATGAATAAGTCGGTATAAACTGTACTTATCATATATATATATATATTGTTGAAATATTTTATTTGAGATTTTTCTTCTTGTTTATAGGCTGAGACAGAGTCTATAATTCAAATAGGAACTAGAATTATTTTGAATAATATTTCTAGGAACTATTTATTTATAATTTTATAGTTGCTCAAAACTGAAATAATAATTTTAAGATCACTAGTATTAGTCTATTAATTCATATTGGATATCTGCTAAGGACAAACCAAAATATAAAGGACATATTCATGAAACATGGATAAATTATACTCCTCTATGTAAAACCTTGATTTCTTCTTGAATTTTTCTTTAAATTTCCTCATTGGGCAATCGAAAACCACATGACCCGGTTTTTCACACTCATGGAAAATAATCTTGTTTTTATTGTGCTTCTGTGGCCAAATTTCTTTTTTCTTTTCATCCATCCGAGATTTCCCTTTATATTTTTCGGATTTGAGGAACTTCTTGAATTTCTTGGTCATATTTGCCAACTCATCATCACTATTTTCTTCTTTATCACTAGAGCTAGCATCATCATTTTTTCTCACAAATGACTTAAGGGCTAGTCTCTTATTATTATTTTCTTCTTCTTCCCTTAGGTCCATCTTGAGCTTTATCTTATATTCCAACAATTTTCCAACTAAATCATCTAATTTTAAATTATGTACATTATTTGATTCCTTGATGGAGGATGTGAAAAACCTATATTCTTTAGAGAGTGACCTAAGAATTTTCTTCACTTAATCACTAGAGTCATTGTTTTTCCTAAAACACTAGGTTGATTCACAATCATTATAAATCTAGAAATCATATGCTCAATTTCTTCACCGGATTCCATTTTGAAGCTATCTAACTCGCACATGAACCGATTGATCTTTGACTGATTGACCTGGCTTGTGCCTTCATTGACCACTTCTAAAGACTTCCACAATTCATATGCATTTCCAAACTCCTGAAGCTTATTAATTTGACTCCGATCAATTTCACAAAGAATATGGCTGAGTGCCTTAGCATTTAAGTAGGTTTGTATTTATTCATCATCGGTCCATTCAAAGTGAGGCTTCGGAAACTCCACCTCATTGTTATCCTTCTTTATTGGCATTCTTGTACCTTATGTGATTACTTTGAAGGATTGTACATCAATGATAAGAAGGTAGTTAAACATCCTCATCTTTCAATAGTTATAATTGGCTCTATTGTGGAAGAGAGGTCTAGTGGTTGAAAATCCCTCAGCAAGATTTGATGAGTTACTTTTAAAGGCCATGATCGATTCTCGGACGATTAAGTCTTTGTTGATAATACATTGCTCTGATACCAATTGAAATTTCCTACAAACATACAACAAATAAACTCTCTATACTCAAGAGGATGTGAATTGGGTAATTGCCTAATATTACATAAATAAAAATATTTACCGATTTTACTCTATTAAGCTAGTAGTTTTACCAATTTAGCTTAGGTCAATTTTCTCAATCACAATATATTCTATAATAGCAAGTTTCTAATTAACATGCAAATATGAAAATAAACTTGCAATAATTAAAAGTTAAGGGATAGAGAAAATGACACCGGTAATTTATAGTGGTTCGGCCATCAATGCATATATCCACTCCCCCAAGCCACACTTGAAGATTTCCATTAAGTTGAAACTACAACTTACACTGAGATTTATGTGGCTCACCCGCAACCAAGAGTTTTGTCCTTTAGGTTCACTCCAAACCTTTACACAAGATTTTTCTTATGGCTCACTCTTAAACCCTCTTACAAATTGCACATTGAGTAAACCCACTCAAAAAAGGTCTTCCCAACCACAAGTGTTTGATATTAAAGTTTGAAGTACAACTTGGGCACTCACAAATATAATAAAGATTTAATGTGAGTTCCTAACTGTAGGAACACAGGAATCTGGGCGACGCATGCTGTCTTAGGCTCGCGGCACTAGTCGGGAGTACGGAGTAGCCACGGGGGACTAAACCGGAGAATAATGGAGTCGCCACCCGGTGTGAACCGGGAAAATGAGATTTAAGGCCGCACTCACCCCTCGCAAGGGAAGACCTCAAACCGTTGGGTTCGGAATGGTCCCTTACTCATGTCACTTGTAATGAAAGGATTTATATAATAATTTAAACAAGTTGAAGTAACACTTATTTCTAAGGGTATCATGCTTCTAAATTCACATTTATAAAATAAAATATGCGCCTAAATATACATGTATTTCACATATAAGATTGCATGCTTAGAAGTACATTAAATCAACAAACAGGCAATTTCATTGGTATGTTGTATTCATGGAAACGCAAGCACATACTAACCACACAATCACACATAAAGGCGAATCAAATGATGGTGAACATGTGATTTCATAGACATATCATAAACAAATAGCCATTACATGTCCATGCACAAATAAAAGGGTCAACTAAGTACATAATGCAAAAAGACGCTTAGGGATGCAGTTAGGCATTAAAGTGAGCATGCTATGACGTGGTGCAAAAGAAGATAGATATAGACACAGACGCACATATGATGAAAATAACTCAATTCAGTGTATTCGCATTCGTGTAGCGTTCGTAAACGCGTTCGAACGGTAAACAGAAGGTTCGCGTCCGTATAGCGTTTGATAACGCGTTCGAACGGGACCAGACAGAAAAAATGCGTTCGTGCGGTGTTCGGAACGCGTTCGAACGGGTTACAGCAGTGACCTCCAAAATGCAGTAAACAACATGACACATACATGAACATATGAATATATGACTTCTCGTACATAACAACAAATTAAGGGGCGCGGCAAATCATTGTAGCAAATGTAGCTTTTAAGCATTTTCATCCCTCAAAGTGGAGGACCCTTGATCTCACTTGATAAGCCCATGCGCAATGCAATATGATGCATGAATTTTCAAAAAGATATTATGAAGCGAATGACTAAATAAAATAGGCGCGGCGAAGTACTGTCGTAAAGGTGGCCTTTTGGGGCTCTTTGTCTCTCAAAGAGAGGACCTTTAGACCAACATACTAAGCCCATGCGCATCACATCACAATACATGAAATAAAGACAATAAAAGTGTAGGACTTCATATGCCCGATTGAACGTACATTCAACCCAAACACACTTCGTCCGGCGCGGCGGAGTAGTGTAGTGTGTCAAAGGTGGCCTTTTAGGCTCTTCGTCTCTCAAAGAGGGGACCTTTGGACTAACTCACTAAGCCCATGCGCTCAATCGCATCATACATACACAAAAATAAAGACAATCATATCAAACTTAGTATGTCCGATTGAACGTATTTTGCATTCAACCAAACACACATCAACCGGCGCGGCAAAGCATCGTGGTAAAGGGCTTTAACCCTTCCCCATAGGGGATCTTTCATTCCACTTACTAAGCCCATGCGCTTGATCGCATCACAACATAAATAAATAACATGCGGAAATTAAAAGACAGAATAATAAAGTGCGAATAATCAAAATAACATAAAGCGAAATATGCGCCGTTTACTCAAGTGGTACGTGGAGTTGTATCCCAAGTACAGACCGCACTACCGTCCATTCGGAATCGGCTACGGAATTTACGTCTGGGTTTCCATCCTATATACCACGAGAGACGACATATTTTCCGTTTTAATCAATGGCCACAACACACATCACATGCAAACAATATTCAATAAATAATTAAAACACAATTAAAAGAATCAATAAAAATCAAATAAAAACAAGTGTGAAAAGTACCCTCAGGTCTAACCTTTTAGTCGTCCTCGGACTTGCGTTTCGCGGAGATCGGAAGGGATAAAAGCTCCTTACTCTTCCGGTTCACTAGCTTGACGTTTTGGCTCGCTGTTCCACTGTTTTCTCCACTGTTTTGGCGTCGATTTGCTGCTGTTTTCTCTATCTTCTCTGCTCCCTGTTTCAGGTCTCGTTTGTTCACTGTATTGGCGATTTTTGGAGGCTAGGGGCTGCTGTTTTCGTCCCGTTTTGCCACTGTTTTGCTGTTGTTTCTTTGATGTATTTTCAGGTCACTGGTTTGGGGATTTAGGGACTGATTTAGAGGCTAATTTGCGGTGATTTGATGGCAGTGCAGGGCGTTGTTAAGGGTTGGATGATGCGCTGAATTTGAGTGAAAGGGAAGGGGGCGTATGATAGTCTGCTTGGTTCGTGAAAGAGGGTAATTCGTTGATGAATGGAGGCTGGTTTGTTGGTGATTTTGCGTGAGGGCTAGGTGTATATGGCGTTGTTGTGAGGCTTGAGAGTGGTGGCCTTTAGGGTTTCTTTATTTGTTTGATTAGGGTTATTTGTTGATCTTGCCGAGTGTTAGCAAGAGAGATGGGAGAGGAAGAGAGGCCGTGAACTGTCTGTGTGTGAAGGTGATGCTAGGGTATGTGCGTAAAGATGAGGGCTGAGGGGCAGTTTGTTTATTTTTTGTTCTTTGTTTGTGCCGTGTATTAGAGAGTTGTCCTAGGGTTGCAAGGATATGGATTTGTAATATCTAATTAGTGTCACAAAAGGAAAATATATATTTGATTGGGGCACAAATTTAGGCTAATTTAGGAATGTAGAATATTTAGTTTGTGTTGATTAGGCATACAATATTTTAAGTTAGGAATAATATATTTAATTAGGAATAATATTTGTTGATTGATTTTAATTAGGCATGCAATTTCTTTAATTTGGGTAAGTATTTTTATTATTTTGGTAGGTGATTATTTAGATTTTATTTGGTATATGACTTAATTAATTATTCTATTTAATTTGGTATATTGTTTATTTAATTTGTTTATTTAATTTGAATTGGAATTAATTTAATTAGAATTTAATTTAATTAATTTAATTGGTTTGTGATTTTTAGATTTAACATTTAATTTAATTAGTTATTTAATTTAAATTTAATTTAATTTAGTTTACATTTGTGAGTTAATTAATTTTAATTTGTGAATTTAATTGGTTTTAATTTACTTATATTTAATTTAAATTTAATTTGTGACATATATTTTAAATGTTTAATTATTATGGTTGTGACACATATTAATTATTTCTTTGGATGTGATTTAATGGGCTTGGGCTAAGGTTAAGTTTTTTTTAAAACGGAGATCCAACAGCGAACCCGAAGCTAAACACGTGAACTAAATCCGAAAAACCGTCAATTCTTGACTCTTCCCTTCCGACGTCTGTTTCCCGCGATTTCCGCGACTTAAAAGATAGTGCCTCCAAATGAGCTCATCATCGGGTTTCACATGCAAAAATGCAATGCCTACAGTCGCCCCCACTTTGATTGGACTTGTGTAATGTGTAACAGTGACAATCCTATCAAAGTTATGCAATGCATTTTCACTTACCTGGCTAGCCAACTGCCACTTGACTTTCCACGTGTTTGAGTTGATTTGGGTGGTGAGGTGATGCGACCCCTGGTTCATTCCCGAACCGTGTTGTGATGTGGTTCATTCCCGAACCGTTACTGTAAGGTGGTCCATTCTCGAACCGTTACTGTGAGTTGGTTCATTCTCGAACCGTTACTGTGAGGTGTTCATTCCCGAACTGTTACCGTGAGGTGTCAATTCCCAAACTGTTACCGTGAGGTGTCCATTCCCGAACCGTTACTGTGAGTTGGTCCATCCCTGAACCGTTACTGTGAGTTGGTCCATTCCCGAACCATTACTGTGAGGTGTTCATTCCCGAACTGTTACCGTGAGATGTCCATTCTTGGAGTGCCATTCCCGGCTTGTTCATTCCTGAACTGTACTGAGATGAGGCTTTATTCCTCCCGAGCTTTATTCCCGAACTGTTGAGATGAGGCTTTATTCCTCATGAGCTTTATTCCTGGACTGTTGAGATGAGGCTTTATTCCTGAACTGTGCTGAGATGAGGCTTTATTCCCCTGACTGTCTGGACTGTGGGCTTTGTTCCCAAACTGCATTGAGATGAGGCTTTATTCCCCTGGCTTTGTTCCCTAGTTATGCTGAATGTGGGGCTTTATTCCCGAATTATACTGAATGTGGGCTTTATTCCTGAACTGTACTGAATGTGGGCTTTATTCCCGAACTGAATTGAATGCAGGCTTTCTTCCTGAACTGTACTGAATGTGGGCTTTATTCCCGAACTGCACTGGATGTGGGCTTTATTCCCGTACTGAGCTGAATGCAGGCTTTTTCCTGAACTAAACTGAATGTGGGCTTTATTCCCGAGTTTGCTGGACGTAGGCTTTCTTCCTGAACTGTACTGAATGTGGGCTTTGTTCCCGAACTGCACTGAGTGTGGGCTTTATTCCCGAACTGTACTTGACATGAGGCTTTGTTCCCATTGAGCTTTGTTCTTGAACTGAATGTAGGCTTTCTTCCTGAACTGCACTGAGTGTGGGCTTTGTTTCCGAACTGTACTGACATGAGGCTTTCTTCCCCTTGAGCTTTGTTCTCAAACTATACTGACATGAGACTTTCTTCCCCTTGAGCTTTGTTCTCAAATTATACTGATATGAGGCTTTCTTCCCCTTGAGCTTTGTTCTCAAATTATACTGATATGAGGCTTTCTTCCCATTGAGCTTTGTTCTCAAGCTATACTGGCATGAGGCTTTATTCCTCCCGAGTTTTGTTCTCAAACTATACTGATATGAGGCTTTCTTCCTGAACTGAACTGAATGTAGGCTTTCTTCCTGAACTGATATGGGCCTCGCCCTCGATCTGACACTGATATGGGCCTCGCCCCCAAACTGATGCAGATGTGGGTTCCCCCATAAACTGATGCTGATATGGGACTCGCCCCCAAGCTGATACTAATGTGGGCCTCGGCCCTGAACTGATACTGATGTGGGCCTTGCCCTCAAACTGATACTGATATGGGCCTCGCCCCTATGTTAATATTGATATGGGCCTCGCCCCCCGCTGATACTGATGCTAATATTGATGCTTCTGACTGGCTTTCATTTGCCGCTTTCTCTCTTTCTTCTTCAAAACCTATGAACACAAAACAAACACAAAACACAAAAAGGAATGCAAAATATGTTACATGTATGCATGAGTTTTCTTATCCCGTTGGGTTAGGTCTTCTGTCAATTCCATTGACGACCATTCTTTTCTTAGGGAATGTACCATTTCCACCTGTCTACACTGATTTGTTCCAGGAACCTATTTCTTTCCAAGTCTAACAGTCCCACTGTCTCAATTTCCCAATTCCTGAATGGCCAACTTATCTTTTCTGCTTGCTTCCTTTAAGGATTCCCTACGTTCTGAGCATCACATTGCCAAGATTGAACACACTCATGTTGCAAGTTTGAAAGTAATAGTCTTAGGCAGATAAATAAAATGATCGCCTTTATTATTGTTGAGGAAACGTTCGAACAGGTAAACAAAATCAATGTCTTTATTAAAAGTGCAAGATAAACTAGGAGAAACAACAGTGCCTTCTTCTTCAGCCCATGGTTCTTCACCATTGTTATCCATTATCCCCATATGAGAAGCTTGGTGGTTGAGGGTTCGAAGGTCAAAGGTTTCAAGAAAGCAAAAGGTTATCATGGTGGTGGGGCGGAGTGGTAATTTGGTAGGGGGTTTCTGTGTGTATTGGGTTGTTCTTTCTCTGGGTCGGGTATTATATGGGCATCGATGAGGTTTTGGATTTCATGTCTGAGGCGGGCGCAGTTGTCGGTGTCATGGCCTTTTTCTTGGTGGAAGTGACAGTATAAGTTTAAGTTCATGTGAGGTGGCACAGGATTTGGGATGGGCCTAGGTTCCAAAGGTTTTAAGAGTCCTTGCGCCTTCAGCTTTTCGAATACCTTTGAAAGGGGCTTACCAGGTTAGAAAATCGTCTGTTCTTAATAGCAGTTACCTCAGCAGTAGCAGGCATAGTCCCTGAATGTCCCCCAATATTCCTTCTGTTCTGTCCATAAAACTTTATGTTCTCGGCTTCCTCCTCCTCAATATCCATAATTGTCTCCCTCAGCTGTCAAAAATCAGTAATCATCGAAGTCATTCTCCTCAGTTTGCCATAAATAGAGGGCTTGGTGCCCTTGATGATTATTTTGATCTGGTCCTTTTCTGAGGGCCGGGTCTGCATCTTCAGAAGCTGGCTCCTCCAGCGGTCCACATATTCCTTGAAATTTTCCTCCGGCTTCTGCTTGATATTTTCTAAGTCACGGAGTGACAAGTCAATCTCCAGGTCCGTGACATATTGCTTTAAGAAAGCATCAGCTAGCTCCCTCCAATCTTCTTTAACCTGCTTGTCCAGGTTATGGTACCATACTACGGGTGCCCCCTCGAGTGACATCCCAAACATCTTTTGGACTTGGCGCTGAGACAGGCCAACTGAACTCATAACAGACACATACTGACGGAGATGCACTCTCGGATCTCCGTTCCCATTGAACTTAGCCATGTCGGGCATTCTGAACTGAGCAGGCAACTGTTCCTCAAAGGTCATCGCCTCATAGTCTAGTAAGTCTTCATCCTTACCCTTCATCTTACGGGTAACGGACTCTATCTGGTCACGGAGTTTCTGCAATTCTGCCTGAGACCCAACTTTTCTCCCAGTGGTATAATCAGCCATATCATCATCAAAAGCGGGGATGTCATCCCCCAATCCATTCGGAGTCTCCTCACGTCTTACATTCTCAGAGTTTCCCCCAGCACGGGGCACAGCCATATTTGTCATGGCAACTGTCAAGGCTTGCAACTGTTCGGTAATCTTGGCTAAACCATTTTCCAACTGATCTATCCGGGATACCTCATTATCGGATGTACTCATGTCTGTTATCGGCCTTTTGGTGAGTCTTCCCTCTTCCCTAACCCAACGGGAGTCTATGATGGCTTTTAGAACACAAGGGTTAGCATGATGTGTGTATGCATGAGGTGCGTGAGATGCATGTAACATATATAACATACTAAATCAATTAAAATTTTCACACAAATCAGCATGTTATCATTTTAGAAGCTTTCGGGCTAATTGTCATAGGAGTGAACTCATCCCAGTTTAAATGGCCCAACAAGTTCACGTCTCATGGCAAGGAGCCCAACTAAATCCAAATGGTAACATTCCGAACACAAGCACAAGGTGGCTCATCAACACTTAGAAGCATTCGGCCCAATTGTCATAAAATACGTTCTTGTCCCAGTTTAAATGGCCCAACAAGCCCATATCTTATGACAAATAGTCCAAATGAATCCAAACGATGATGTTCCCAAACACAAGCATAAAAGAGAGATAATGCAAACAAACATAACAATTTTTACATAATGGCCCATCAACATTTCAGAAGCTTTGGGCCTAATAGTCATATGGTACGAACTTGCCCCAGTTTAAATGGCCCAACAAGCCCGCATTTCTGACAATAGTCCAACTGCATCCAAATGAGGATGGTCCACAAGCACATACTCAAGGAAATAATTGTTACTTTAACCATACAAACCGATCTATGGGTGGGTTAGCAAGAGTATAGACAAAGGCTCTCATTGGCGAAGGATGGCCCACAACTAGGTCTCCCCACTCAAGGGTTCGAGCAACCAAGTGAGCGCACCCTTTTTTATACACTAAGGAACGTGCCAATGAGCTATGGTGTGTGACGGACTGTCAAATGGATTTCCCGTTGTAGATTCCCCAGAGGGAAGGTGGAGCGAGGCTCACTTAAATACCCAAGCCTCTTAGGCTCTTATCGCTTGGTGTCAGGAATAAACAACGAGTCCTCCAAATTAGTCCATCACAATAGGCTACAAGTATATGGCCATATAGGTGTCCTCACAGCTTTTCCATCTAGAAAGGTAGTGAGTGAAGGAGAACACCAAACCATTACCTAGCCTCAAAATGCCTTTGATTAAACCCCAATTTCATCCACTATAGACACGGTCAATTAGAACATAAATCCAAACATTACAAAAGATAAAATTTCGGGGCCGATTCTCTATCCCAGTGGAGTCGCCAAACTGTAGGAACACAGGAATCTGGGCGACGCATGCTGTCCTAGGCTCGCGGCACTAGTCGGGAGTACGGAGTAGCCACGGGGGACTAAACCGGAGAATAATGGAGTCGCCACCCGGTGTGAACCGGGAAAATGAGATTTAAGGCCGCACTCACCCCTCGCAAGGGAAGACCTCAAACGTTGGGTTCGGAATGGTCCCTTACTCATGTCACTTGTAATGAAAGGATTTATATAATAATTTAAACAAGTTGAAGTAACACTTATTTCTAAGGGTATCATGCTTCTAAATTCACATTTATAAAATAAAATATGCGCCTAAATATACATGTATTTCACATATAAGATTGCATGCTTAGAAGTACATTAAATCAACAACAGACAATTTCATTGGTATGTTGTATTC
The DNA here is from genome assembly GCA_019454045.1 of Zanthoxylum bungeanum. Classification (NCBI taxonomy): domain Eukaryota; kingdom Viridiplantae; phylum Streptophyta; class Magnoliopsida; order Sapindales; family Rutaceae; genus Zanthoxylum; species Zanthoxylum bungeanum. The sequence goes on along the minus strand of SKCR01034775.1, from coordinate 88,683 downwards.
ATGGAAACGCAAGCACATACTAACCACACAATCACACATAAAGGCGAATCAAATGATGGTGAACATGTGATTTCATAGACATATCATAAACAAATAGCCATTACATGTCCATGCACAAATAAAAGGGTCAACTAAGTACATAATGCAAAAAGACGCTTAGGGATGCAGTTAGGCATTAAAGTGAGCATGCTATGACGTGGTGCAAAAGAAGATAGATATAGACACAGACGCACATATGATGAAAATAACTCAATTCAGTGTATTCGCATTCGTGTAGCGTTCGTAAACGCGTTCGAACGGTAAACAGAAGGTTCGCGTCCGTTTATAGCGTTTGATAACGCGTTCGAACGGGACCAGACAGAAAACATGCGTTCGTGCGGTGTTTCGGAACGCGTTCGAACGGGGGTTACAGCAGTGACCTCCAAAATGCCAGTAAACAACATGACACATACATGAACATATAATATATGACTTCTCGTACATAACAACAAATTAAGGGGCGCGGCAAATCATTGTAGCAAATGTAGCTTTAAGCATTTTCATCCCTCAAAGTGGAGGACCCTTGATCTCACTTGATAAGCCCATGCGCAATGCAATATGATGCATGAATTTTCAAAAAGATATTATGAAGACGAATGACTAAATAAAAGAGGCGCGGCGAAGTACTGTCGTAAAGGTGGCCTTTTGGGGCTCTTTGTCTCTCAAAGAGAGGACCTTTAGACCAACATACTAAGCCCATGCGCATCACATCACAATACATGAATAAAGACAATAAAAGTGTAGGACTTCATATGCCCGATTGAACGTACATTCAACCAAACACACTTCCGTCCGGCGCGGCGAAGTAGTGTCACAAAGGTGGCCTTTTAGGCTCTTCGTCTCTCAAAGGGGGGACCTTTGGACTAACTCACTAAGCCCATGCGCTCAATCGCATCATACATACAAAAATAAAGACAATCATATCAAACTTAGTATGTCCGATTGAACGTATTTTGCATTCAACCAAACACACATCAACCGGCGCGGCAAAGCATCGTGGTAAAGGGCTTTAACCCTTCCCCATAGGGGATCTTTCATTCCACTTACTAAGCCCATGCGCTTGATCGCATCACAACATAAATAAATAACATGCGGAAATTAAAAGACAGAATAATAAAGTGCGAATAATCAAAATAACATAAGCGAAATATGCGCCGTTTACTCAAGTGGTACGTGGAGTTGTATCCCAAGTACAGACCGCACTACCGTCCATTCGGAATCGGCTACGGAATTTACGTCTGGGTTTCCATCCTATATACCACGAGAGACGACATATTTTCCGTTTTAATCAATGGCCACAACACACATCACATGCAAACAATATTCAATAAATAATTAAAACACAATTAAAAGAATCAATAAAAATCAAATAAAAACAAGTGTGAACGAAAAGTACCCTCAGGTCTAACCTTTTAGTCGTCCTCGGACTTGCGTTTCGCGGAGATCGGAAGGGATAAAAGCTCCTTACTCTTCCGGTTCACTAGCTTGACGTTTTGGCTCGCTGTTCCACTGTTTTCCACTGTTTTGGCGTCGATTTGCTGCTGTTTTCTCTATCTTCTCTGCTCCCTGTTTCAGGTCTCGTTTGTTCACTGTATTGGCGATTTTTGGAGGCTAGGGGCTGCTGTTTTTCGTCCCGTTTTGCCACTGTTTTGCTGTTGTTTCTTTGATGTATTTTCAGGTCACTGGTTTGGGGATTTAGGGACTGATTTAGAGGCTAATTTGCGGTGATTTGATGGCAGTGCAGGGCGTTTTTAAGGGTTGGATGATGCGCTGAATTTGAGTGAAAGGGAAGGGGGCGTATGATAGTCTGCTTGGTTCGTGAAGAGGGTAATTCGTTGATGAATGGAGGCTGGTTTGTTGGTGATTTTGCGTGAGGGCTAGGTGTATATGGCGTTGTTGTGAGGCTTGAGAGTGGTGGCCTTAGGGTTTCTTTATTTGTTTGATTAGGGTTATTTGTTGATCTTGCCGAGTGTTAAGCAGAGAGATGGGAGAGGAAGAGAGGCCGTGAACTGTCTGTGTGTGAAGGTGATGCTAGGGTATGTGCGTAAAGATGAGGGCTGAGGGGCAGTTTGTTTATTTTTTGTTCTTTGTTTGTGCCGTGTATTAGAGAGTTGTCCTAGGGTTGCAAGGATATGGATTTGTAATATCTAATTAGTGTCACAAAAGGAAAATATATATTTGATTGGGGCACAAATTTAGGCTAATTTAGGAATGTAGAATATTTAGTTTGTGTTGATTAGGCATACAATATTTTAGTTAGGAAATAAATATTTAATTAGGAATAATATTTGTTGATTGATTTTAATTAGGCATGCAATTTCTTTAATTTGGGTAAGTATTTTATTATTTTGGTAGGTGATTATTTAGATTTTATTTGGTATATGACTTAATTAATTATTCTATTTAATTTGGTATATTGTTTATTTAATTTGTTTATTTAATTTGAATTGGAATTAATTTAATTAGAATTTAATTTAATTAATTTAATTGGTTTGTGTTTTTAGATTTAACATTTAATTTAATTAGTTATTTAATTTAAATTTAATTAATTTAGTTTACATTTGTGAGTTAATTAATTTTAATTTGTGAATTTAATTGGTTTTAATTTACTTATATTTAATTTAAATTTAATTTGTGACATATATTTTAAATGTTTAATTATTATTGGTTTGTGACACATATTAATTATTTCTTTGGATGTGATTTAATGGGCTTGGGCTAAGGTTAAGTTTTTTTTAAAACGGAGATCCAACAGCGAACCCGAAGCTAAACACGTGAACTAAATCCGAAAAAACCGTCAATTCTTGACTCTTCCCTTCCGACGTCTGTTTCCCGCGATTTCCGCGACTTAAAAGATAGTGCCTCCAAATGAGGCTCATCATCGGGTTTCACATGCAAAAATGCAATGCCTACACTAACCCAATAAAATTAAGCTCTCTAAAGCTTGAGTATGAGAGTGTAAAATGATGAAGGTTTTGTTTACTTTTTGTTTTTGCCTTAGAAGAAATTGTTTAAAGGTTCAAGAGATAGACAAAAATGAATTTGGGGTTCAATAAATAGTGAAGGTGTAAATTCCCCAACAAATCTGTCTAAGACTGGTGTGCCGGTCTGCAGAGGCCGGTATTCCGATATGCTAAAGTGTAGTGGCTATATTACCGTTGAAGATATAAGCACTATACCAGATTACTGACCGGTATGGAGGTTGGTATTTCAGTGTTCTTACCGGTATAATAACCGGTATGGTCCGAGCCGATTTCTGAGAGCATGTAAGATATGAAGGTTGATCGGTATGAAGACCAGTATACTCTATGTCGGTTCTAGTTGTTGAGGCGGATGTGGAACCCCTAGGGTCGGATCGATGTTCTTTGTAATAGAAGTGGGTCTAACCCGTGATATCAAACATGTATATATTATATATATATATATATATATATATATATATTGTTTTCAAAACATATGTTTTCCTTCAGAAGAGCTTAAGGAAATAAGATTTTTAATCATAATTTCTTCTAACTTTCCCAAAACACTTTCAAACATCCAAAATTAATTTTTAACATCAAAATCAATATCAACCCATTTTAGAGAACAAAATCATATTTTTCAAAATATCAAATATTTTTACAAAAATATAAATTTATTTCAAATACGCACATGCGTAAATTTTGAATCCAAAACACAAACCAAATTAGAATCCCACAATGAAATTACTCATGAACTATTCTAGGTCACCCACATGTGGTCAAGTGATTCTAGAATGGTTTCCATAGCTCCACGCTATTATCTAGATTTCCAAACTCTAATTTTATGTTTATGTCCAGGATAAACATTTTGATCCAATCGCAAGCATATTGTGTTTATGCTTTCAAAGCATCCATACATAATTTATTAGTCTAATTTCAACATCAAGCTATGTTATTATGTATCAAATACATAATACATCACTATATGTTTCACTAATGATAACTCACTAATGAAAACATAGCTTTAAAGAAGATCAAACTTACCTTGTAATTTTGATACCAAGATCCAATCTTCTTCTCATTGTTGAAATATTGTAGAGAACTTTCAAAGCTAGCAAGCTTAATTCCAAGATCCAATCTTGATTCCAAAATTAGCAAGCTTGATTCCAAGATCCAATTTTGATTTCTCCTTGTTGAAATATTGTAGAGAACTTTCAAAACACTTCTTTTACTTAGGATAATATTTCTAATTCTTGCTTGTTTTTAGCTTTCAAAAACTATCATAGTTGTGCTTAGGAAACATAGATTACACCGTCAAGTTTCCAAGGCACACATCTCATGTCGACATTTCCACGATTCTTTACAACTAATCAAAATACCATTTCTGATATATGCGATCCACCCTAGGTGATCGGCTTTGGCCAAAGTCTAAGAATCATGATTTACTCACATGGATACCTAAATCCCTTATGGTACACATACGGGACGACATATCATATCTTGATACACACTTAATTAACGAGTGCATCGGTCCACACTCAACGAACATCTAGCGGTAAGACCATGAAAGGTCTCTGACATATATGGCATCAAAGTGTGGGAGATCACATACAAAATCAATGATATCCTATAGTCAAATGATCATATATGCTACTCGACTCGAGGAAAATCCTATTGACGGTGGTGTGTACTTCCAACTATTAGAAATCACATGTGAGTCATTCAGTATTCGTTCCAACGAATACCCATATGTCTATACGAGCTTCCCTTTCTCATGGTACATTAGATTAAACCATTGGAACTCTAATTCCAATATACGACATGTGCTAGTCTATAGGTTATATGAATTCGACCGTATTCCAAAACCAATGACTAGGAAAATTTACTTTAACAATAGTTTATAATAGTCATATTATCCTATATCGGACCATCTAGTGTCCAGTATTACTGCAAGACTATTCTAAGGTCGATGTCATTCTCAGCATATTTACATATTAATTTAATATGCATAATGACATTATCACTAATCAAGATTGAAATAAAAAATAGTTATTTTATTAATAAATAATAAAATTTAATGTACAATATATTATTCGGATTGACGTTCTAAGCACCAACTCCAACACCAGTAACTATGCAAACTCCAGAGTGAGTGGTGATTACGCCCAAAAAGTACTTGCGGTTATCGCAGTATAGTTGGGGTGTCGATTCCTCAGAGAGATGGTTACAAAGAACTGGTTTACTCAAACAAAACGTTAGCAGTAACTAAATTAAGTAGAAAGAATGAATTGATGGTGTAAGATAAAAACTATATAAAAGTAATTAAGAATATCAATAGAGAGATATGGCAAAGCATTGGGAATCCCTTTTGTATTAAACTCATATGTTCAGTTATTGATTCATGTTATTACTCAGTTGAAGGTTTCACATCCCAAACCAACAACCGGAAGATATTCAATACTACACATGTATTTTTCTAAGGTAATCAATGATTATTTTCTCTATGTTAACAGTACACAAAAGTTATCATTACGAGCTATCTAACATCGATAATATACCCTCAGATAATACTGCAGCAGAAGACCAAAACATAAAAAAACTTTACCAGTCACAATTGGGTTCGCAAATCACACCTAGAAGAAGCATGACTGGATCTATATGGAAGTTGACAAAACACAGTCTCTGGGTTCAGAAATCATAAAATAATAAAGAATAACAACCATCAATTTTATTAAACGTTAAAGAGTTTCTAGGAACCAACAACATAAATATAAGAAGTTTAGATAAAAGAGTTCATCCTTAACTTTTCCTAAGAGATTAGTTCTTCATGCGGAATAAAGATACAGCCTTGATAGATCGGAGAGACACCATGATTTTCTTGAAGTTCTTCGTTCTTCTCTCTTGATTTTTATGTTTTTGGCTCTTTGTTCGCTATTTTTCTCTTGTTTCTCTCTGATTTTTCTCTTCTCCTTAGGGTTTGGACGAAGTTGGCTTTATATAGGGAGGCCTCAGAATCGTAATACGCATCAAAGATGTCAAAAATTAAGGTTTTGGTGTGTCCGGGGCGCCGCGGCTCTGGTCTTTGGGCGTTGTGGCGCCAAAGTTGTGACCATGTTGTATGGATAGTGTGCAAGCACTGCAGGGCCAAGAAGTTGGGTGTTGCAGCACCAGTGAGTTTCTTAATTGGTTCAGCGCGTCCTGTTTTTGATGCTCCTACGGCCTTCCGATGCGTCCGTATGGTCCCGAAACATGTGTATTTGCTTTATTCTTCTTGTTCCATTGCTTCCTAATAACAAAACACAAAATGACTCTAATTAATATTAAAACATATGATATATCAACCGAGTTAGCATTGTTCTAAGTACACTTTCGTGCACTTATCACAACCCCCAACCAGCTTATTGCTAGTCCCTAGCAATTCAAGCGCAAAATAAAATAAGAACTAAATAAATAAAACTATCTAAGCCATTTTTGTAGGGTCATGATTACATTTAGCGTATGCAACAAGCCTTTAAACCCCTAGGTGTCCCTAGTGGACGAGTTATAGTCTCGTGAGGGCTTACAGCGATGACACCCACAAACGTCATTCAAAACATGTAAAAATACAAAAATAAAATAAAGTAGTCTCAATAGGTACGCATATTATTGTCCTCAAAGAATGCCTAGTAACGAAACCAGAGAACCTTCAAAGTACTCAACGCAACTCAAATCCAAGTCCTTGAATAAATCATATATGTCAGACTCACAGTGTGTGTGTGTGTGTAAAGGTCCATTCATAGCTTGATTCCTAGGTAAGCTAACTCAATGATTCCGTTTAAAAATTGGGATTCGATGGGTCAAACCAACCTAGATATCTCAATTATGCTATGTAGTTGCCTTTCTGTGCTCAGTATGGTATGATTTTCTTTTTCATTTCCTTGTCTATTTTTGTTTCCTTTTTCAACTTTTTTTTTCAACACACCTACCCTTTAAGGTAGCATTTCTCCTCATGGTGGTCATAATACTCGTCCATTGGTAGCTTCACGCTTATCGGTTATATGTGCTTTAATTTCCTTCTTTAGAGACATTTTCTTTTTATTTTTAACCATACCACACATCATAACACTAGAAAATCAAGATGGACATCTAAGCAAACATTCATTCATCGACATGTAATTTCTTCAACTTGTCACCTTGCCAACTACATGGGCTTTCACTGCTAAAACCCTATAGTTAAGTGCTTACGAGTTTAACATAGATCAACTACTCAATGCATCAGATAAAAATACATTAAAGAACTTATAATTTCTAAGGTTTCACCCTAAAGCAAACAATATCATAATTGGACTATGCTTTACTATTAAGGACTAAAAACAAACAAACAAAATATTTTTTTTTTAACAAAACAACATGTATTATCATGCGCATGCATACACCCCCACACTTAAAAATTACAATGTCCTCAATGTAAGATAAATATAAAGAAAAAAGGATTAAGGAACAACACTACCAGGCGCGGAGTTGATCGAGTTCCTGCTGGTGAGACTTTAGTTGTGTGGTTGTGTAGATTGTGCTAAAACCTGCATAAATACTTATGCAAACAATAAAAATAAAACATGCAATTAGCACACAATAAATTAAAACTAAAATAAATAAAATGAAATGAAATAAATGCAGATGCAAGGGTTGCCTCCCCGCTAGCGCTAAGTTTAACGTCTTCAGCCAGACGCAACCACCCAAATTGTCATGGTGGCTTCCATATTGTGAACCGATGAAGGCATGAAACAAAAGTTCTGGCTGGTTGTAGCAATTCATCTATTGATCCCCTAGGATCTGGTGGTTGAAATTTGAGGCTGCAGATATGACCAAATTGGCTCAACCTCATTTTTAACTTCCCAGTGATCATCTTTAACTGGGCTCTAACTCTCATTTTCCTCATTTTACGGTTCCTTGGGGTCAGTTTAACTTCAGGAGGATTTGATTCAGGTTGTAGAGAAGTTGTTTCTGGCAGGACTGCTTCTAGCATGTATGTATATTGGCACTCATAATCACCTTGTGGTTGTTTTTCAACGTGAAAAATGTTTACTTCTAGTGTCATATTCCCAAATGATAGCTTCATGAGACCGTTCCTACAATTGATAAGGGCATTAGTTGTAGCAAGAAAAAGTCTTCCTAATATGAGTGGGATTTTTGACTTAGTGTTAACTACAGACTGGGTGTCTAAAATCAGGAAATCAACAAGGTAGTAGAATTTATCAAACTGTACTAAAACATCATCAACTACTCCCTGTGGTGTTCTAATGGATTTGTTAGCTAACTGTAAAACTACAGATGTAGGTTTAATCTCACCAAGCCCTAACTACACATAGATCGAATATGGCATGAGATTAACACTAGCACCTAAATCTAATAATGCTTGACTAAGCTCACGTGTAAAAATATGGCAGGTAATGGTGGGACATCCCGAGTCTTTATACTTTGGTGGCGCCAAAGAAGTTGGGTGCCGCGGTGCCAATGAGTTTCTTCACTGGTTCAACGCGTCCTGTTTTCGATTCTCCTACGGCCTTCCGATACGTCCGTATGGCCCCGAAACATGTGTATTTGCTTCATTCGTCTTGTTCCATTGCTTCCTAATAACAAATCACAAAATGACTCTAATTAAGATTAAAATATATGATAGATAAACCGAGTTAGCAATGTTCTAAGTACACTTTCGTGCACTTATCAATCGGTATGGAGTACCCCGGTTTCATAGGCGATGCAAAAATGCTTAAAACATAGAAAGGACACGGGTATGCCAATGTAGGGGACTAGTATGCCGGTCTTAGTACCAAAATATAGGATTTGAAGGTTAAAATCATTTTACATATGACCCTAATGCATTTATATGAACGTGCATATGTCCTATAAGCTTAGAGATGTTGAATGTTGAATGTTTGTCCACATCACGAGTTCGAAACATGGAGGGTTGATTTCCTACTTCTACGAGGGTTTAACACCCCAATGTAGACAAATAGTGGAAATGATGTGTAATGGTGAGTTTAAGGACAAAAATCTCGAAGATGCACTATATTATCTAGAACACATAACAGAGAATGCACAATAATAAGATACAATTGGCACTTATGAGTCGCCTGTAAAACCACAATCATCTGGTAAATGTATGTTTAACCTTTGGGAAGATCATTACCATTCTACTAAATATGCATCTCTAGCTAAAAAAGTTGAGGCATTAGAAATGAGGAATAGTGATCATGTCAAGTCAGTTCAAGAAGTCACATGTCATATATATAATTCAAATGAACACGTCACACAAGTGTTCCCAACCTTGACTGCCCTACAAGAATATCTCCATGACCAAGTTAGTTCCATAAACACCTTCAAGAGACCAAATCCAAATCCCTACTCCCAAACCTATCATTCTGGTTGGAGAAACCATCCAAACTTCAAGTGGAGGAATGAAAACCAAGCACAACCATCGCAACAACCTCCCCAGGTACACCTAAATTTCCAAAATTCCCAGAATTATGCACCATATATCTCATCACCTAGAAAACCCATTGAGGATACCTTGCATGTATTCATTGAGAAACATGAAGCCATCAATAACCAAAATATACAAACATTGATTGATTTAAAAGATATTTTCTTCAAAATCACATCTGCATTGACCATTAATGAGAAAATAAAGTTTCCTGTGCAACCATGTTTTAGTGCAATTGGTGCCTTATTATATTTAGCTCAATACACCAGATCGGATATTGCATTCTCGGTAAATTTATTGGCAAGATTTAGTTTTGTGCCAACTCGACGACATAACTGTAAACCTCATGCTGACTTGCCTAGATCTTTGGGCTATACTAAATTATTTCCTTTACTTCCTCAAAACGTTTTTAATCCTTTTCTGGGTGATCTATCTTTCAAGGTATTCCATTTCTTAAGATGAACTCTTGTCGGGTTTATTACGGTCACTTATATCTATTCTGGTAGGAGCTAAGGAAAACATCTTATGTCTTGATAGGTTTTGGTATCCTTGTTCTGGTACCTTGTGTCTTGGTAGGGTCTATTCCTTATGTAAGGTAGGTATAAGATAGACCCTGTCAGAATGGCTTCTTTAATTGGTATGACTAAGCGGTTAAAAACTAGATAACTTAGGGTCTTGTCTCCATCAGATTGCTTGAGATAAGGTAACTAATCGTTCCTGTTTATGACTTTTATTTGTCTGCTTGTTGACCGGCGTAAACACACGCGTATAACGCAAGCGCACGTATCGTTCAAGTAGTATAAAAAGTATCGATCCCACGAGGACTTAATACCTAAGCTATTAATTTTATGAGGTCAAATGATTACTAGTATCTAACAGGTTGTTTGATTGATTTGAAATGGTGACGATTCTAAATTTAAAAAAACAAGTAAATAAAATTGTTCTAAAATAGGTTTTAAGAAAATTCAATATTAAAAACTATCTAGGGTTGTGATTTCTTTCTAATATCTTTCAAAAGATGAAGTGGTCATCTTAAAGTTGGGTAATATATTGATTTATTAACCTGGAACACTAAATTATGCGAAAGCCTATGTCGATGGTCAGACGCAAATACTCAGTTTAATCCAATTGAACCATATGTCTATGTCAACCAAATTATCTGGATTCATTAAGATTAAGTTCCAATTATGGTTACCCCCGCCCGACAGGTATATGTCTATCATGTAAGGAAATCTATTAAAGGGTTATCTATCCTCAAGGAAGATCGTGGGCTATTTAGTCTAAGGTCTTAAAAGTAAAATCTCTATGTCTAGTTCATTTTAAGTTTACCTAGTCAATTTTATTAGTGGCCAGTTAATAAAAAGCATTAAGATTAAGACTCAATAAATAAATCTTTATATTACCCAAACTATAATCTAACCACTTATAAACCGGTGATACTAAAAGTCATCACAACCCCAGATAACTAATTTAGTTACAACACATAATTAGGGCTGGTAAGAACTTGAAAATAAAAGACATAAAATAAAAATGCTGAAAAGTAAAAGCTGAAAAGTAAATTGCAATAAAATAAAATGCTAAGGTAAAATGATCAACTTTTACTACTACTAATTTAGATATCTCTCATAATATAATATATAAACTTGTGATTATTTTACCAACCAACCATATAGGCGGTAAACTGATTAAGTCAAATTAAGTCCAACCGGCCATAAAGGCGGAACCAAAATAAACCTGCCATATAGGCGGTAAGAAAATTTAATTACCAACCGAACAATCTGGCGGTATCCTTGATTAGTTAGGTTTAAACCAAATTAAAATGAATTACCAACCGACCAATCTGGCGGTATCTTTTTTAAGTTAAATTTTAAAAAGTGAATATATTATATTTAAGGGAGATTAATCTAAATAGCAATAGTAAAAGAATTACATTTCACCCTAGCAGGGGGAAGTTACCTCATCATGGTGAATAGTAAAAACTGTAAAAAGTAAGAAAATAAATTACTATTATTACAGAACGTAATTAAAATTAATTACAAAACTAAAAATTAAAAGAAACTAGATAGGAAACTCTCTATTTACATCAGAGAATTCAGAGAGAATGGTACATCTGAAACCAGAAAACTGAGCTCTATTTATAGGCGTCAGTAAGGGTCACGCGTCACGACGCCCAGCTCGCGTCGCGACGCGTGTTTTGTCGACATGGAACGCTTTGGTTCGTCGGCTTCAGATTCCGGATAAGGTGATAAGGTGACACGTGGCAAGGTGGTTGAAGTTCAATTATTGTGACACGTGGCAGCTCGTGATTGGCTGATTCAGATTCTTATCTGCCACATGTCAGATAAGGATAAGTCAGTCAATAATTGATGTTGACGTGGCACTGCCGTGGCGCTGACATGGCGACACGTGGCAATTTGACTATCGGCACCATAGAATTGCGACACGTGGCACGCTGTGAATGGTTGATGATGACGTGGCAGACACGTGGCACTTTGACTTGGTCAACAGGTGATGATGTGGAAATGACGTGGAGTGACACGTGGCGACGGTGATTGTCGGCACCGTAGGATTGCGACACGTGGCACGACGCACGTTAGCAGATCGGCTGTGATGGTGACATGTGGCACGACGCACGTTAGCAAAGTCAAGTTTTCTCAGATTCTGATTTATGGACCCGACATATGTTAGCACTGTTCGGCGCATGTTAGGCATCGCGACGCCAAGGGCTTGCGCGTCACAACTCCGAAAATTACCAAAATACCATTTTCGTCCAATTTTCACTGTTTTGCTCCAAATCACCTCCAGAATGTCCTGAAACTTTATTTATCTACAAAATAACACAAAACACATCAAAATATTCACAAGACTCAAGAAAATATATAAAATATTAAGTTAAATGAATGGGAAATAATGATTGATTACCACTCATCACTTGTGGGCCTGGGTCAAGGTTTGGGGATCTGGAGTTCTCTAGGTCATTTTTGGCATCTCTCGTCTGTGGGAACTCCCTAGGCTAGTCTCGATCTCCTACTTCTTTTATCTTTCTGTCTATTCCTCGTTACTTGGGGAATTCGCTGTCTATATAAGGCACTCGAGGCTTTTAAATCTATTTGAAAGAAATTTCCGAGGAGGGACGAAATCTCACATCTACTAGGCACTTTAATACTTACTCGGGCTTTTTATATTCTCTTTACTACTAAAATTCTGGTACTTCTTTATCGATCTAATTCTGTATCTTTATCTCTTCTTACTCTGGTTGCTTAAGCAATCTTACTTCTTCCCTTGCCTTTCCTTTAGCTTTCCTTTCCCACTCCTTTAGGTAACATTTCTTATATTTTTACTATATGGCATCGTTTGTACTTCTGTTAATAGGCCGAATAACTTCAAAAAGATTCCTAACTTGGATCTAGAATATAGTTATTCTCGTAAGAAATACTTTTCGAAGTATAGTACCAGTTCTGTATCCTTGTGTGATCAACATCTCCATATGACTGAAGTGATACTTTCATCTTGACATCACACCCAATACACTACGATTCTCAGTATACCCAGAAGAGGCGTACACAGAACCTGTTAAAGCCTCGGACGATCAAAACCAAAGTATACTAATTGTCTCAAGTATTAGCGATGCAAGTCTCACGTTAAGACCAAATACACCTACCCTGATTCGGACTCCCATAGACACATAGTCATACTACCAATGGGATTTTGAGGGGTCTATCCAGAGCGAAGCTGTTTCCGTACCATCGGCAAACACAACCTCTTATCACACTTGCATAAGTATCAAATACTTAAATATATGAGAACTATGCCGTTAAGCTTCCATAACGCGCACAAGTGCAATACTAGTCTATTCTGTAATATCGATGTCCGGTCTCGATAATACTACGACTATGGATATTTAATGATTAAACCTTAGTGGATTATTATTGTCTCATATCTTATTAATCTGGTATTAATCATATGGACTTTTATCATTTATATATCCGAGTAATCCAATTACAAATGATAAAAGAGCAATTTCCTTTGTCACATAGTTAATTTATACAACAACACCATGTTCTGTACAAATAGTGATGCTATGGGTCATATATGTCCAACAATCTCCCTCTTGGCCTATAGCCAATCAATCAAGTGCCCAACACTTGAACTGTGCACGGGTCACTCAAACTTTTGCTGAGAAACAACTTTCGTCAGCAGATTTTCAAGGTTATCATCTGATGCGATTTATTCGATCATCACATCACCACGATGTATGATTTACGAATCAGATGAATTAGTCGAAGTACATACTTGGATCATTGATGAGACCGCGGTTCTTTAGCCTACGATGTAGCCTAGCTCAGCTGCTAACAGAACTACTCCTAATCTAATTCGGAATTTTATAGATCCAAAATGCTTCTTTTACTGCCTCAGCTGCAGCAATGTTCGCTCTTGTTGTTTATTCGGAAACAGTATCTTGCTTGGAAGATTTCCAGCTCACTGTTCCGTTATTCAAACTAAATATGTACCCTTATTGCGACCTACAGTCGTTTTTATCGGTTTGGAAACTTGCAGTGGTGAACCCAGTCACCTCAAGTTCTCATTCCCCATATTCTCAGAAAACATCTTTAGTTCATCCAAGATACTCAAGGAAATTCTTAACTTCAATCCAGTGACCATTACCTGGATTGGCCTGATTGCGTCTACATATGCTCAAAGCATATGAGACATCATGTCACATATATTTCAAAATGCACGAACACTGAGAGAATGTCAGCAGCTTTCTAGATCTACCCAGTAGATCTTTATTCCTAGAATAAAGCCTGCTTCTCGCATGTATTCTATGGAGAATTTTTCATGAAAGCCAAGATTTCACTGATTTTATTATGGGAATGTTATTGCTAAGTAGAAATACATCATCAACTTATAGGACAATCATTTTCAGTGCTGCCATTAACCTTCTTATATACACATGAATCATCTTTGTTTTGAATTAAATCATAAACCATTATGATTACATCAAAACGCTGGTTCTAAGAACGCAATGCTTGCTTCAATCCATGAATGGATCGGTTTAACTTGCAAACTTTATTTGCATGTTTTGGCATGACAAAAATGTCAGGATATTGCATACAAACATCCTCCAAAAGGTTTCCGTTAAGGAAAGCGGTTTTGGCGTTCGGCTGTCATATTTCATAAATGAAATATGCAGCATTAGCAAGCATTATCCAAATGGATTTAATCATGGCAACAGGTAAAAGGTTTCGTCGTAATCGACACTATGTTGATGACAATACCCTTTCTGTACAAGCCTAGCTGTGTATATTTCATGTTGCCATCCATGTATGTCTTCCTTGAAGACTTATATAGTAACAATAGGCACAATGTCTTTTGGTACATCAACCAGTATCCAAACTTGGTTGATATACATGGAATCCATTTCGGACATCATGGCATTTTACCATAAAAGGAGTCGATACCTTGTATCACTTCCTCATACGTAGCCGGTTCGCTTTTCTCAATAAGATTAATATCTATATGAGGTGAGATCAGAAACTCATACCTCACATGTTGTTTTTCTGACTCTCTCCGACCTACGTGGTTCTTGTGTATTCGAAGATTGTGGTACAGTTTCATCCCTGATGAACTGTTTGTGTTCCGTAAAGGAGTCGGTGTCTGGAACAATATTACTCTGATTTTCATCGAGTTTTACTTTCCTCCCACTTACCACTGCATATAGGAATTCCTCTTAGGAAAACCGCATGGAGAGAAACAATTACATTGTTCTCTTGTGAGTTGTATAAGTACTATACTTTGGTTTCTTTAGGATAACCTACAAATAGGCACTTATCCTATTTGGGTTCTAGTTTGGTACCATCCAAACATTTGGCGTATGCCCAACATTCCCAAATCATCAGGAATGAGAAACCCGGTTTCTTTCCTGTTCATATCTAATACGAAGTCTGTCTAACAGATTTTCATGGAACCTTATTCAAAATAAGTATTGCACTGTTTAATGTGTATCCTCAGAAGGAAATTGGTACCTCAACCTTACCATGTCCAATAAAGTTCGGTTTCTCTGTTCGGACACACCGTCAAATTGAGGTGTTCCGGGAGGATTCATCTGTGAAAGAATACTATACTCTTTCGAGTAATCTTGAAACTCATATGTTTAAGCATTTTACACTATGGTCCGACCATAATGTATTTAATACTTTTACCGATCTGTTTTCTTACTTCGTGTCGAAACTCTTTGAATTTATCAAAAGTTATTGACTTGTGTTTCATAAGAAACACATAACCATAACGCGATGCAACATCCGTAAAGGTTATGAAGTATTTATATCCACTCCTAGCCTAACTAGATATGGTCCCACTTACGTCACTATGAACGAGGGCTAACAGATCGGTGGCACCTGCACTTTTATCAAGTAAAAGGTGTTTTAGGCATTTTGCCTAATAAACTAGATTCATAGACATCATTTGAATTAGAATCAAATCTGTCCTAGTATCCACGCTTCGAAAGTGTGGATATACGAGTCTTGTTAATGTGTCTCATACAACAATACCACAACTAAGTCTCCTATTATTTACTCAGTTTGAGCCTTTTGTTTGTCATGTTATATCTTTGAGATTCATTTATATTCGAAATATAAATATTGTTACTTACATCTAATGTGTATATCTCTATATCATCTTTATAGGCAAAACACCTGGTGTTTCGGAATATAAAGGTTTACCCACAACGGGTTAAACTAGATACAGAGATAATGTTCCTAGTCAAACTAGGTACATTCTAACAGTCTCCTAATTTAAGTACATGCCCCAAGGGCAGTTCCAAAACTTAGGTTTCTACAGCTAAAACGGCGACTCGCGTCCCGTTTCCAACTTGTAGGTCGATCTCATCTGAAGCCAGTATCCTGCTTATCAGCAGATCCTGCACATCAGTACATATATTCATGTACCACATTTAGTATCAAAAATCCAATTTTAAAACCAGTAGTGAACATGTTTATAACAAACATTCTTGAAGCCGGAACTTTGTCCCGCCTTCACTTCCTTCATGTCTGCGTTGTCTATACTGCAGTCACACTTCTAGTGACCCCGTTTGCCATAGTTTAGGAAGATAACTTGGGATATGTCCTTTTAAGAAGTTATGGCTGTGCATAACGGATTGAGCACTAAAGTTATCATCACAATGAGTCTTCCTAAGCTCATGTTCTACTATTCGCTCAACTCCGGGCTCAGGACTGAAAGGTTTTTCTATCAAATAGAATAACTTCTCAGCTCCCAGGACTATCATGAAGTTCTATTCCCAATCTGAAAATTGGAGCCGTTTAAATACATTTTTACCCAGGATTATGTTCTAAACGCTAATCTTCCAGCCATCTTGATTGCAATAGTCCAACTATCTAATCAACGATTTTAGGTACAATTGAATATAATGATTACTATAGTCTAACTATATAATCAACTACAATTGATCGGTTACATTCAAATGTATTGATTACTATAATCCAATTATATAACCAACTACAAATGAAGTAGTTTGAATACAGTCTAACTGTTCAATTAAAATAACAATTGAATATTAGTCCAACTAATATATTTTATAATTAATGACGAAAAATGAAATGAGCGCGTATTGGCAAGTATCTAAACGAAATTACAAATTTAATACTTGCCTCCCACTATTTTTCGGCGAGCCTCTAACCCTCTGTGGAGTACTCGGGAAACCTAGTTTCCTAGTGGGCTAGGATCCCGTTAAATAACACACAACCTTGACTTTGGCCAACAAGTTGTATGAAACTTAACTAGGTAGATCTCTAAGATCAATTGGATCTCATCCAATTCCTAGATCCAGTAGGTGGACCTCCAAGTCTGAAATATATATCCAATATATGCCAATACATCCAATATATTCCCTAATATTTTTCCTCTGAATCAACTAAGCATTGACTTTGGCTCAACAAGCTTAATGAAACCAGTTAAGCGTGACTCATTGACAGTGGTAAAGCTTCGTAATCGAGATGGACAAGAAGTGACCTTGATTTTGGCCAACAAATCACAACTTGCCCAAGACATATGATATGGAACAAAGCTTTCGTGATTCAAACACATCCGCGATGGACAAAGGTCTTGACTTTGGCCAACAAACCAATGCCAATCTTGGATCTTGAGAGAGAATCACTCAATGGAAGGAAAAACGCTTAATATAAAATGAGGGTTTTTGTCGCGATTTGGCAACCAATTTATTATCTTTAATTAGGTCTCATCATACACCCTTAAGCATGCATTCTAAAAGCATAATAAGGCGCGAAATAAATTAATAATGATATGCGGATGGATATATGTTACAAATTCTTCCTAGAACAAATCTCTTTATTTTCTCTCTCCCGCTAGCATTATTCTTACTTATACCCAATTACATAATACTTCTAAAGAAACCTCATTTACATTGAGGGGAATTGGTGAGAAGAGAAATACAATGAGATAAGGAGATAATAGACTGGACACGCAGGTCCAATTTAATAAATTCTAAATTTATTACAACAATTTCTAAAATTGCCTCCACCCAACTAATATCCATCTGATATACATTATTCATACAAATACATCCAAGTATTCACACAAAGCATGTTGTCAATCAATCTAATCCAATTAATTAATTTTTGATTAATGACCATCCAATGTTCATACAACGATTTAATTTTCGCGAGTCCAACTCGTTTAAGAATAAATACTCAAAGTAAGTATTCTTGAATTATATCGAACTACACTTTTAAATCCAATTTAAATTGTATCCAATATTAATTCATGTTTAATTCTAAATTAAACTATTACACTTATTTTAGTGTCTTTTAGACTTGGATTCCAAATCCAATCTTAATTGGGTCTCAAAGGCCCAATTAGCATCCAATGCTAATTCAATTAAAGTCCAATGAGCTTTCAATTAATTCTTTAGGCATGAGCTTTGGCCATTATGGATCAAACCCAAGATGTTAAGGCCCAATTAGGAATCACCCTATGTCAAAAATAAATTTAGGCCTATTAGGCTCAATTAAAAATTTAAAGGCACAATTGTCATATTTGGACTTTATGGAAATGATTTTAGGCCCAATTGGATCCAACCAATTATCCTAAACCAAACTTGGCCCAACCAAGCCCATTAAGCAAAATTACAACAATTAAATTAATACATTATTCCAAATTACATATTAATTCAATTCAAGTGTAATTAACATAATTAATTAATTAATCTAATGCTTCCAAAATATTAATTAATCCAATTTAATCATGTTCAACATTTCGAATTCATGTCCAACACAAATTGAAGAAAAATCAATTCTACAACATGCTTCAAAGTTCACGGCAATAGCAACGAAAATCATTCAATTTGATTTCAATCCAATTAAACCAACATTCAATATTTTTATCATGCTATTTAACACATCCAATTGTCAAATTTCCAAAATTCCACCATGAACTATCTAGGGTAATTTTCGGCCAAGGGTATATTTTAGGGAAAATTAATCCTATCAATTTTTCACAAAATCAAAGATGCACAATTCCAATTGAACATCATATAAACATAACTCAATCATCAATTTAGGCAAATCAAGCTCCAAGTCAAAAAATCCAAATTAAAGTCCATAAACCCTAGATTTTAAATCAAGCTTAGATCTCGCTCTGATACCATTGTATCTGTCCTAGACATGCCACATGGTCTCTAAGCGTGATTAGTGTGTGAATAAATCAAGAAGTGTAACATCCCGCCAAAGCCAGGATGCTACCGGCAAGAGACAGGCTAATCCTGACTCCATAAGCCTCTGACTCTGTCAAATTTCGGCATGACCTCTGCTAAAAGTCCTGCAACCTGGATCAAAGTCCAGCACTTCAATACAACCTATAGGGCCCAGACACAATATATCACTAACATAAACAACTCAAGATAAAATATAATTGGGCTTTATGCCCGAAAGTACGTAGAAAAAAGAACTTTTACAAACTACACTTTATACAATTCAATTCTCTACAACTAGACTTATTACAACTTGACTCTGATACTCCCAAGACCTGGTGACTGGCTGACTGCAACGCTGCTATCCGGCTCCTCAAGCTCTGGTGTCTGTGGTTGACCGATCAGGTCACCAACCTGCAAAACTCAAACACTGTTGTGGTGTGAGTCATAAGACTCAGTAAGTAACTATGCTCATTCCTTGAGCGTCAAATGCCCAAAACTTAATTATGTTTCCGTATTAACCTGGTTACTTATAAGGCCATTTAAATATCTATAAAGTCTGAATTAATTCTATGGTTCTTATTCATTATATAAACAGACTACTTATTACCAAATCTTAACATTTATCACATGAAGGGTAAATCTTTATTTTCTTAATTACTAAGTTAAGAATTAACCATATTACTCTTATCCATTTTTACTTCCATATTACCTGCTACCAGTCTTTCTACTATTCATACGTATACTTAAATACTGATTTCTATTTTTAGATTAACCTGAATTATCTATGTGGTCATAAAATTTTCACGAAATTTGAGTCATTATATACTTCTTATCCATTTACAAACATGTCACTTGTTACTGATCTTTTTATCTGACCACACACATACATACTTTAAAATTATGTTTTACTATATACTTCCTAGTCATTTTTATCATAACATTAAGTTTCTATATTCCTATTTACTGTATCAAGCCTCTTCACGTTTTCGTTGCGCTACTCTGATATCTAAATACTTACCTGCTTATTCTTTTCTAATCTAGTTCGGACATTTATTATAATTATCTTTCTTTTATCTCATTGAAATATCATCAAATCAGAGTTATCAACTATTGTTTCTTTCAAACATTTGTCACACCATCTTCAATCATGCATACATACATAAAAGCAATTATATTATCACGCACTATTATTCACAAAGAGTTTTTATGTAAGCATACAACTCACACAGACATCATTCATAAATACATATAAACATAATAATGCTAACATGCGTTAATGTCGGCTACATGCATCTCAAATGGTTTCTAGAATGTGTGATCTATATGTATAACTTATGAATTGAACTATACTTTAACATGCTATGCTTTTTATAAAATACTTCTTGAAAACCTTTTCTGAAAAACTGTTTACTGAAAACTTTTTCTGAAAACCATTTTCTGAAAAACTTCATTTTACTTTTTCTTTCCAGAAAATCTCTTTGAAAACTGTATTTGTAGACTGAAATCTGTATCTTAGAAAATTGTTTTCTGAAAATCTGAAATTACAAAACTCCTTTTCTGAAAAACTGATATCTGAAATCTGAAATTCTTTTTCTGAAAACCAAATCTCCGCCTGTAGGCGCATCTCTACCGGAAGGCGCATCTCCGCCCGTAGGCGCATCTCCGCCCGGAGGCGCATCTCCGCCCGGGAATGTACCATATGAGCGCTGAGGATTTAGGAGCGTCCCCCCAGTCCTCCACATGTGCACATGTGTCTAAATCCGTCAATTCCAATTAGTGTACAGCTGGGATAGGTCAATCCCGAATCCATATGATATCCGTCAATTTCAACTGAATCTCAAGTTACATACTGGGGTGAGTTTTTCCCTCATGCCCCGAAAAACATAAAATCGTACTCTGTGTCTCAAAACTGTAATAACGTTTTTCTGAAAATACATTTCTTTCAAAAGTATTTGAAACTCTTCTTTAAAACACTTTGGATTTCAAAACCATTCTTAACTTTTAACTCCACTTCCGAAAATAAAAACACACATATATGCATATGCATTTCATGTTTCCACTTAACCTAGTCATGCTTTCTTATATGCTTATCTTTAGGCTGCTATAAGTTCACATGCTTAAACTCATGCGTTCCTACAAATTAATTATATATGTATTCTATTCTTTATACTTTTATCATGCATGATTAAGTTTACTTATAATATAAGTTGTCACAATATTATAAACATACGATCTCATATGCCACATACATTCAACAAACTTTACTACTACAAAAACATTCCTTAGCTTATTTCTCATACCAACTCAATAACTCCACAACACACTCTATACATATTTACTTCTATTATTACTATGCAATTTCATAAGCTCAATTCTAAATTTCAAATTTTAACATCAAAATAAATTTCAAGTTGATACACACAAAAACCATATCATTAAGTGTTATTTTGATACATATCTTTACATACAAATCTTACTAGTTATGCATATAATCTCCTTATGTCGCTAAATATTTATTGTAACTTACAATAAATTAAATCTTCTCATTTACTCATTTGCATTACTTGTTAACCATTCACAATCAAACAATAACTTCAATTTTAAATATCAAATAAAAGTAAGCAAACTTTATCATCAGAACAAGGAAGATTAATACAAAGACGCAAAAGGAAATCTGAAATTCTATAGCTAAAATGGATAACCCAATACAAGATTTTACTATGCTTTGTCCTTTTAATTTCATTATCATGATTGAAGCCCTACGCCCTAAAATTAAAGATGTTTAAACAATAATTGATAACTCTCTTCCACCAAGGACGGACATGGTCAAATTAAGTTCACCCAATCATTCAAAATTTTCAAAACATCCATGACAATTAAGCTCATTTTCCTCAAAAATCATATATATGTAAATTGGTCATTCCTTATGGACAACAAAACAAGTACTAACCTGCCCAGTAAACATTTCAAAGGAAGGATTCCAATACTCCATAGTCAGCAGCCTTTTCATGGCCTTTCCCACTAGCTAACGCATATTATCACTCTCACTACTATCTTTAACATCATTACTCATTATCAACAAACTAAATTTTTAATTTAAGAGTATTGAACTATATATATATAAATCATGAATCCCAAAAATCCCAAAATTCTAAGTTGTAACATCCCGCCTAGGCCAGGATGCTACCGGCAGGAGACAGGCTAAACCCATCTCCATAAGCCTCTGAATCTATCGAAATTTCGGCATGATGTATTCGTAACATCATGCAACCTGGCCTGTAGCCAGCACAAAACAACAAAACCAACACCTCGGCCTCAGGCCGGAACATCAACC
Organism: Zanthoxylum bungeanum; assembly: GCA_019454045.1. Lineage (NCBI taxonomy): Eukaryota > Viridiplantae > Streptophyta > Magnoliopsida > Sapindales > Rutaceae > Zanthoxylum > Zanthoxylum bungeanum. The sequence goes on along the minus strand of SKCR01034775.1, from coordinate 66,160 downwards.
TCAAGGCCTCAAGCCTGAACTCAATGAACAAATGTAAAACTTGGCCTCCGGCCAGAACTCAAAATACAACTACACTATTACATACTCTTTACTCATATGATACAAATACAAGATACAAGGACAAGGGCCGTGAGGACCCATAACTCGACCCAGGACTCTCTTGACTGCAGTTGGGGCGATCCACTGTCTTCAAAGTCTTCACCGAGCATCTCCTGATCCCATAAGACAGCTACTGACCTGTAAAACTACAAACCGTGGTGGTGTGAGTAATAATGACTCAGTAAGTAACTATGCTTCTAGATTAAACATACAAGCATCATACAAGGCTTATTTCTTAATACATTGTTGACTTAAATCATCTATGTAGTCTCACGTAGTTCTCAAAACTAAGTTAACTGCAAAACTCACATTCAAGATTAGATGTTACCACTTATTCCAAGATTTATGTTCTAACTCACACACCCTCACATCCTATTTCAAACTTAAACTTTGAATATCTATGCTATGGTCATTTAGCTCTGTATATTTATCTATTGAACCAAGATTCATTATGTATTCACTATGTTACTTTAATATCTTACCACCTTTCTATATATATACTTGTATCTAATTCTGGCCTTTAATTTAAAACCTTTTATTCTTACTTTCTTTGAAATATCATCGAATCGGTTGTACTACAATATTATCTCTGTCAGATACCTAACTTACTATCACTGATCATGCATACATGCACATGCAACCATTGTAACATGTTATTTCCTGCAAATATTTATCACACATTAAACATCCACAAGGAGAATCTCTCATATTGTCCTACATCTCATACCAACATTATCAACAAATACATATAAACATAATGAAGATACCATGTACCAATGTTGGCTATATGCATCTAAATGTACTCACGCTATAATGCATTATCATCAACCATATGCATCTTAAATAACTTACTGGAATACATGATTTATATGTACTAGATGCAAATCATACTTTACTCAATATGCTATGTCTTTAGAAAATTCTCTTTGAAAATTCTTTCTGAAAACTCTGTTTCTAAAAACTTTATCTTTCTAAAACTGTCTTTAAAATAACAATTTATGAAAACTTTTACTTAAAGTCTGAGTTCTGAAGTCTGAATCTTAAAAAAAAATCTGTAAACTTTATACTGAAGATCTGCAAACTAAAAACTGAAAATGCTTGATGCCCAGGACCATAACTCAACTGCGACATCTCTGAAAACTGAAAATCGAAATCTGAAAAATTGTTTCTGAAAACCGTACACTGGAAATCTGAAAACTGAAAACTGGGTATTAAAAACCTGAAAAACTGTGTTCTGTATGTCTGAAAACTGAAGAAAACTCTACGTCCAGGACCATAACTCAACTGGACGTCTCTCTGCACCCAGGACCATAACTCAACTGGGTGTACTCGATGCCTAGGATCATAACTCAACTGGGCATCTCTGAAATCAGGATTTCGAGACCCTGTAGTCTCTAGTCCTGCTCGAGGATTTGAGAGCGTCCCCTCAGTCCTCCACATGTGCACATGCGTCTAGCCGTCAATTCCAAACTGTACAACTGGGATGGGTCAAATCCCAAATCCCGAATCCAAAGTATCCGTCAATTCCGAACTATATCTCAAGTTACATACTGGGGTGAGTTTTTACCTCATGCCCCGAAAACCATAAAATCATAATCTGCAACTCAAACTGTAAAACATTTTCTGAAATATGATTTTTTTTCAAAAGCATTTGAAATATTTCTTTAAAACATTTAAAATTGTTGAAAACATTGTTATCGTCTGCTCAACTAATGAAAACTTAACACACACACACACATGAATATGTATATATGCATTCTCATGCTTCTCTCTACTCTAGTTATGATCTTCTCTATAATGATCTTACTAACCATATGCTTAAATATCGACATAATGCTTGTTCAAACTAAACATGCTAAATTCGTCTTGCATTCATACATATCTATATATATATATGCACACATCAGACCATCACAATTCAACTTACCTTTACAACTTACCTTGATAGTGGCTCACAGTCAATATATTGTACAATTATATTCATGCACACACATTCGAAACTCTACTACTATATCAAATACCAAACACATATAAGTTCCAATGCCTTTATTCTTAAACTTCTTTGCCATTTTCTAACTATCAACTTGTATCCAGAAATCTCATATCATAACCTTTTATATATTCTTATGGTATGCATAATCTATTCATTCATACTCTTTATCACTTTATACACTCATATCTTTACTCATATTGCTAACATTCTTATATAACGCATACTTACAAACTTTTCTTCATAACACTAGTCCATATATATTTATCTCATTTATAACTTAATCACATTCCCTAGGGTGTAGTTTCTACATCCCCCATACCCAAGTCTCAATAAATTATATTTTTGAGTATGACATCATTTACTTGCTTCATCTATATATATATATACTGGTCTATACCTACGTATGTTTCTATTTGCTTCTGAATGCTTCTGTTTATCTTTAACTTATATCTCTACTTATAATTTCTTGCTCTTATCTATATCTGTGTACTAATTTACTATATATATATATATATATATACTAGTTTTATACATATAATAATATATAGCTTTATTGTAGTACTACTTTCGTACAACAATAACTTCTTAAGTAATCAAAGCATGAGTTACTTACCTGGGTAAGCCAATGCCCGCGATCCGGGTCCGATCTGTCAAACAAGTAACAACGCAAGGTTAATACCACTATTTGCGGAAACTTCCAACTTTTCTAAAACAACTACGGGCATCCCCGGAACACCCGAATCAACTACAATACTACGATCTAAACTCCATTACTCTAATACATACTTGCTTGCTATTCTAGATTAGCTAAATAGGTCCTATTCTCATTTTACACATGTGCGGCAAAACTTGCGGAAAAGTTTCCGCAAACGCCACGGAAGGGTCTCGAACCCTCCGAACTAATCCAAAATTACTTAATTACCCTCGCAATGCCATATATACATCATAACTATATTTACGATCATCTGCGCTCAATCGCGCGAGAACCTCAGTTTTACCGGAATCTCGCTAATTCTACCGGATCGATCATATCTCATCTGATCCCTCCCGGATTCTACCACATTTATCGTTTTAACATTTTAAGACATATCCAATTCATATCAAGGCAATTCGCTAAACTACGGAACTACCGGAAACATCCGAATATAAATCGATATACTTGAAAATAACAAAATCTAAACGGAGAGTCGTACCGAAATTCCGAGGCCATATCCGGACTCCCAACGGCCATACGAACGCGCTGGTGTCGACGGAATTCCAATCGGAGCTACCGTTCGACATGGGTTTATTGTTCACCGACGCTTTTCTCCACGTTTTGCATGATTCCGGCCGCTGTTCGGCGAATCCGTCTCCGCACACTCGTAGTACTCGTCGAGGGCTTCGATTTGGCGGGTGGCACGGCTCGTGAAACGACCCGACGAGCCGGGATCGGACAACCATCTCACGCCCCTTCTTCACGTCGATTCGCCGGATTCCAGCGTCCTATGACCTGCCGTCGGAAACTGGAGGTTGGGGTGGGCCGCTGGTCCGTTCTGGGGTGGTGCGCCGGCCGAAGGTGGCCGGAAGGTGGCCGGCGCAAGGGAGGGAAGGGAGATGTCGACTTTTGTAGGTGGGGGTCCATTTGGGATTTTTGAGAGTTTTGCACTTTTTGCAATTTGAGTAAACTTGAGGCTTTATATACCAAACTGGAAAATATCACTTTGGTCCCTGCGAAAATAGCAAATCAATCCTATTCTGGAATCTTCTGGAATATTGCAATTTCAGAGCCATTCTGATGCGATTCTCGAAAAGTGTTCAACACAAAAGTTGTTCGTCTCGGAAAAAACGAGTTTGATGGTCTAAAAATCAGCTCGATCGGAGTTCGTTTGCTCTTTCCGTGACCAAAACTGTAAACTTTACGCGTTTTACGAAAATCGCGTAACTGACTTTTGATCCCACGCGTTTTCCAACTCGACAAAAATTCATAATATAATATTTCAACCCATAAGACATCACTTAAACTCTTATTCTTCATCATCATCATGCTCCGGGACTAAAACATCCGTCCGGAAATCTTCTAGAACGATCCCGAAAATCTGGGATGTTACAAGGGTTCTTATCAAATTTCCCCAATTTCTCAATTACTCCCATTTGGTTAATTCTTATAATTTCATGGTTAAAATCAGACGTAGATTTCTCTAATTTAATCATCTTCATCATTCTTAGTTCAATTTCAGATTCTTTTAACAAATTTAAAACGAACTCAAAAATATCCAAGCTTAAAGAAATCCTCACATAGTGTACTTACAATTTCATCCATAACTTAAATCAGGAATTCAATTGATTAATCCCTCTTCCTTCTCATCTTTCGGTCTTCTTCCTTTCTATTTCTGCCCCTACTCTCGGTTCTGCTTCCTCTTCTCCCTTCTGTTTCTCTTTCTTCCTTCGGTCTATCACTGCTCTCGGTCATCCTCTCTCTCTCCCTGCTTCGTTTTCTCTCTCTGTTTTTGTTTGCCTCTTCTCTCTGTGCATTGTGTGCGTGTGCAGTGTGACCTGCTGCTGTGTGTGTTTAAAATGCGTGTGTGTGTTTTAAATATGCACGTGTGTGTGGGGTTATGTATTCACATGTGTGTGTATTATATATATTACTTATATGCTTCTAGATATTTCTTATTTATTACTTGTGTGTGTAGAATTTTCTAATTAAATGGGTGAAAAATAATCTAAATATATATATATATACTCTATTCCCAATTGTCCCCTTTTTAAAAATTAATCATCAATATCTTTTAACTCATCCCTTACAATAATTCCTTTCCGCTTTTCCGTAAAATAAATTTCGCGTTCGGGGGCGTCCTCATGCGTGAGAAAATAAAATTCGGACAAATTCGATAAAATAATACAGGATGTTACAAGAAGTTTGCGGAATAAACTTACATTGATCGGCTTTGACATTCAAAATTTCCATGGATGTTGAGGCTTCCAAGCTCATGGGTGAGTATCCATATCACCTTCACTTGACTTCCTTATGTGATAGCAAGAAAAAAATAGAACAAATTTTATGCCCAAGAAAGAGGGAAGCAATCGGCCATGAGCAACAAGGCCAATCGGCCAATTCTTCAAAAAGGCAAAAGGCCATTTCGGCCAAATCAGAGAGAAGACAATTCTTCAATTCAGAGGCCACTTTGGCATGATTAAAAGAAGAAAGTCAGTGGCTTTAATTTTCGGCCAAAAAGAAAGAAGACAAAGAGCAGTTTTCCTTTTTTTTTTCTTCGGAAAAATGATAAAAATAGCCTCACGGCCATACAGAGAGAGAAAATAATGATTTTCAAAAATTCATTAGTAGTATGTCCTTTTGTTGATTGGTGTGATGAGTTAGTGAAATCTAATTTAATATCCCAACAATTTTCATCAACAAATGACTAGTTGATGTAAGTGAGTGGGTTCCACCACATTGAATTCAAAATTCAAATTACTTACACAACACGCTTTGGGATCAGATTCATTTAATCCAATTAAACAAATTTTCTGTCGCGACGTAATTAAATCTAATTTAATTAAATAATTATGCCTCGCAAAATTATTACGAAACTCACTTACGAATTAATTCTAAATTAGTTCGTTCGCTTGAATTAAAATCCAATTTTAATTTCGTATTGAAATCCGATTTCATTTAATATATCTAATATATTATTTTAGCCCAATTAAATAAATTAAATAGTAAAATCTAATTTAACTATTAAATTTACTTTACCAATTAATTCTAAATTAATCGAGTTATCTCTTCTCGACGAATTTAATCCCAGATAAATTCTCGACGCAATTAATCCCTGATTAATTTTCTCTCTCATAATTAATCTCAGATTAATTCTGCTCGTAATTAATCCCTGATTAATTTTCTCTCTCATAATTAATCCCATATTAATTTTGCTCGTAATTAATCCCGGATTAATTTTTTTTCTCTTAATTAATCACAGATTAATATTGTTCGAATCAAATATCATCGGTGAATCTTTGGGAGGCTACCCAAGAGATCTCTGGATATGTTGGCAGTAAATACGGTTATCGGAATTTCCGAATACGTGCGTACCCGGTACCACGTTCTTACCGATTTACAAGATATGGTTGGCTTCTAGCAAAACACCGTCCCTTCCCAATTCTCCAGAAATATTCTTCTACGGAATACAAGATCTTTGTCAGGCCATAGTATACGTAGTATTGCGCATTACGATCCAGTATCGGATGTCAAATGCTAGGCCCGAGGCTGGAGTTGTGTCTGCCCCGTACGAAGCATATATCAGATCACTAACAACTAGTTTCTTTATGATCAGAAAGCCATGACCTAGTCATACTTCCCCGATGGCTATAGCACTTAGAGTACCAGTTCTGTATCCCTGCGTGATCATCATCTCCATATGACTGAAGTGATACTTCCATCTTGACATCACACCCAATACACTATGATTCTCAGTATACCCAGAAGAGGCGTACACAGAACCTGTTAAAGCCCCGGACGACCAAAACCAAATTATACTAATTGTCGCAAGTATTAGCCATGCAAGTCTCACGTTAAGACCATATACACCTACCCTGATTCGGACTCCCATAGACACATAGTCATACTACCAATGGGATTCCGAAGGGTCTATCCAGAGCGAAGCTGTTTTCGTACCATCGGCAAACACAACCTCTTATCACACTTGCATAAGTATCCAATACTTAAATATATGAGAACTATGTCGTTAAGCTTCCATAACGCGCACAAGTGCAATACTAGTCTATTCTGCATTATCGATGTCCAGTCTCGATAATACTACGACTAGGGATATTTAATGATTAAACCTTAGTGGATTAATATTGTCTCATATCTTATTAATCTGGTACTAATCATATGGACTTTTATCATTTATATATCCGAGTAATCCAATTACAAATGATAAAAGAGCAATTTCCTTTGTCACATAGTTAATTTGTACAACAACACCATATTATGTACAAATAGAGATGCTATGGGTCATATATGTCCAACAGTCACCATCTAGTGATTAATAATTGTGAAAAATTAAAATATTTGAATTAAAGGAAAATTTAAAAGGTGTAAGGTATTTAATTTTACATTATTTTACTTGATTCATATTTCCTAAGTATTTTTTTAGAAGTATTTCTTAAGCATTTAAGTATTTGATAAGGGAAAAAATAGTAAAATGATAAATAAATTAATATTTAAGAGAGTTGTTATAAGAACACGAGGTTTTCTTTAGTTTTATAGTGGATATTTTAATTGGAAGTCAATAGAAAATCGCTCCAACGATGATTTGTATGATTTGTGATTAATCAAAAATATTCAAGAATTAATCGAAAAGACAAAAGTTGACATTTCGCATGACTGATAGTAAATAATTTTAAAACTGGTTTTTTAATATGCTCCGAAAATCATTAAAAAATCATTCATTTACCATTAAAAAATATTAAATAATCATAAAGTTAAAGGAGTGACTAAAATTTTTAAAGTATAAGGATAAAAATGATGGGAAAAAAAGAAGAAAATGAATATTTTTTTTATATATTGGGCGATTTTCAAAAATTAGAATCGGAGATTAATAGGCCAAAAATCAAAAGAATTAACTAGACGATTTTCGGCCAAATCAAATCTCTTCGTTAACGATACAATTAGTTATCTATAAAACTACTTAGATTTTAAAACATATTTAAATACCTTCTAATATTAAAATATTAACAGCTAATGATTCTATTTTTTTTTGATATCTCAATTTATATCTTTTTTTTTTTAATAATGCGAACTATTAACGTTTTACAATAAAAAGAATTATTTAATGTAATATAACTTTTGAGGCTTCTTTGAGCAAAATGAACTCTATAATAGGAAAATATATAGTAGGAAAGAGGTATCAATGTCACTTAAGTTACATAATTTAGATTTTAAATGATGTAATATGTAATCTGAAAGTTCATATTTTATCCCAGGTTCTGACCCTATGCAGAATTTATTATAATTAACTAAGACAGGTCCTAATTAATGTGTCTATGGATTTTTCAAATTAATAACCATCCAACTTTATGTCTACGCAATTATAGATCAAAGCAAAATATTAGTGACAAAGTGGAAAGCTCAGGCGAGTAAAAAACCACTTCGGGTATCTCGACTACCAGCTCAAATCCACTATAAAGAGAAAAACTTACAGTGATGGTAAAAGACCTATGGTGGCAACTCCACCGACTCTAGTACCTATAGACTGCAAGAACTCGAAGAACTCATCGAGCCCATACCCCACGGTTTTCTTCAGAATCTCTGAAGTCTCTGAGTGAATCAACTCTGCAACTCTGAACGCCGAGACTCCGACTACCAATCTTCCTCCTAGAGAACTTTGAAGGATTACTCGAACTCGCCACATGGGCGTTCGGACGCCACTCGAACCCGCCACGAACGCATTCTCTCTGGAAAGGTTCGTTCAAACGCTTACTCGAACACGCCACAAACGTTTGCTCTATGGAATGTTTCGTTCAAACACTTACTCGAACGCACCTCGAATATTTGCTCTATGGAATATTTCGTTCGAACCCAACAGCGAACGTGCCACTAACGCCACTCGTTCGAACGTCTATACGAACGCGATACTAACAAAAATGCTCCAACTTTGCCAAATACAAGTCCAATTGCTCCAAGTTCTTCAAAACATATTACAACTCAATTGAACTTGTTTTGTTACGGACATTGCCAATAAAAATGGAACTAACAATCTCCTCCTTTGGCATTCCGTGACAAAACACTACCTAATATAAAGACTATGGTAAAAGACCAAAAATAAAAATAGCCAACTGCCAACCATCACGATAGTGACTTATTACATTAAGACTCGATCTAATACCTAAACGGACGTTAGAAGGGTAAAGTTGGAAATTGACATTTTTGTTGGAATTAATCGGTTGTGTAGCTTCGGTTTGCTCGTTGGATCTCTGTTTCAAAGTTTATCCTCGGCCCAAAACCCCATAAGCCACTCATCAAACCATATACCAAAACCAAATACCCAAGCCTACCAAAAACCCAAAGCCCACGCCCAAGGAGACCAAGTTCACGCCCATCACTCTCCTAATTAGCCAAATGCACATTTAACACATGCATAAATCAAGCCAAATCATTTCCTTAATAAAAGAAATCTCATGGATCCCTTTCCTAATCAAAAGCAATCATTATCCTAAATTAAAGAGATTCATTCCTTATGAGATACTAATTAGGAGATGTCACCATCATTAGAATATCCTTTCCTATTCAAATTAGGATTGATTCTAACCATTTGCCTATAAAAAGAGGCATTCACCCACCCTTCAAAACCCTAGCTCATTCACGCCCAAAAGCCTCTCAAACTCACTTATATTGCCGCATAAACACTCAAGCCTCAACACGTCCCCAAGCAGCATACAACACGTCCCCAAGGAACACACAGCAAACCACCCATCACCTTCACGCACTCATCCCTCACAAACACCAACTCACCTTCACGCACTCATCCCTCACAAACGCCAGCTCATTCTCACGCACTCATCCCTCACAAACGCCAGCTCACTCTCATGCACTCATCCTCCATAAACTGCCCTCACTCTCACGCACTCATCCCTCATAAACTGCCCTCCTTCATGCATGCAAACTACCATCCATTCACGTCCTCAACACAACCCACATATTGCCCTCTTTCTCGCCCCCTAACTGCACACATATTCCCCCTGAATCAGCCCCTAAACCGCTTACTGTCCAGCCCCTTAAACTGCCACACACTGCCTAGTTTCACTGCCGAGTTTGCCATAGATTTAACCCTTGAAAAAGCCCCCTGAACAGTCCAAAGACTGTCCAAAACAGTCCAGAAACTCCCCCAAAAACCATAAAAAAACCACAGTCCAAACCAGTCCAAATAACCCATAAAATAGTCCATTAATTACCAAAAAATAGTGACCAGAAAATACAACGAAAAGAGCAGCGAAAATGAGTGAAAACAGCAGCCCAAACAGCGAAACAACGAAGGAAAACGTTAAGTTAGTGAACCGGAGGAGTTGCGGATCATCAACCCTTCCAACGGCCGTGTAACGCACTTCCAAGAAGCGACATAAAAGGTTAGACCTGAAGGCACCTCTTATATTTATTCGTCTTTTAACTATTTATTAAATTTAATTCGCATGAGAGTTGTTAGTTGATTTGTGTTGTGGCCGTTGGGTGAATGGATATGTGTTCTTTCTTGTGGTATATCGGACGGAAACCCGGACATAAATTCCGTAGTAGAATCCCAATGGACGGTATTGCGGTTTGCACTCGGGATACAATGCCACGTACCACTTGAGAGATACACATATTTCATTCATCCAACATTGCATTCGAGCATGATTAGGTTGCTATTATGTTATTTATCTTAAGCATGATTTAGTCGATAGTATTTTCTTTCTTTATGCATGATTAGGTTGTTTTATATCATATTAGGGATTTAATTTATATTTATGCTTAGATTTTTTATTTATTTTCCGCATTAGATAATTGGGCATGCTTGTGTGATGATTGTATGTTATTGCGTGTTTGCCGTTATGACAACTTACTTTGAAGCATGCGAACTTAGATATACGTTTCTTTATTATTCTTATGCATGCGAACTTAGGTGTAGGCTACTTTTGAGCATACATGTTGAGTAGATTCGGTTAGTTTATTGCATAAATAATATCTTTACATGTGACATAAGTAAGAGACCATTCTGAACCCAATGGTTTGAGGTCTTCCCTTGCGAGGGGTGAGTGCAGCCTTAAATTTTTATCCCGGTTCACACCGGGTGGCGACTCCATGTTATTTCTCCGGTTTAGTTCCCCCGCGGGCTATTCCGTACTCCCAACTAGGCCGCGAGCCTAGAACAGCGTCGCTAATTTCTATGTTCTACAGAAATCATTTCTCTTAACACACCAAGTCCATAAAATATGTGTTCAAACCCAGCACCAGTAAGACCTGAAAATTAGCAACATTGGTTGCATGCTATGTTATTCTCCACCTAAATATCATGAGCTCATAAATAAAAACATTTTCGAGTGCAGAGTTTGGCCCTTATCTTTTGAATTTTGCCCATTGGCTATTTTGCACTTGATACTCATGTATTTTTTTCTTTCTTTTTTACTTTTACAAGGGGATAACACAAGGTCATCTAATCAAATGTCACACTATTTAGTGAGCTAAGTATGATAGAGATTAGACGGTCAGTCCAAAAACTCATATATGAGACTAAGCCTTGACAATAATAAAATGTGTATGTGAAATGCAAGCCAAGATATACCAAGGACTATATCACACACACTTATGAACATATAGAATAAAAAAAATAAAAGCATATTACACATGCATAAACAGATGTAATATCCCGAGTTTTTTGGAACACTGTTGGAATGTTTCCAAATTAAAGATAAGGATTTGGAATGTGATAGTAATCAAAAATAAGAGTTTTATGAGTTGGAAAATAGTTCGGAATATTTTAAAGTGAAGTTTGGTCGCGTTGGAAAACACGTGGTTTCGAGAACCAATTACGCGATTTCTGATTTTCGCATTCCACGCGTAAAAGATTATTGTTTCAGCTATAAAACTTTCAAAAAAACTCCGATCGAGTTTATTTTTAAACCATCATACTCATTTTTCCGAGACGAACAACTTTCATGTTGAACACTTTTCAAAATTTACATCAGAAAGGCTTAACATTGTGAATATTTGAGAAAGATCAATGACAGAGACCTAATTGAAATTTTCAGGGGTCTGAATGTAAATTACAGAAACTTCTCTATATATACCTCCAAGTTTCAAGAAATTACAAAATGGGCATAATCTTCCCATCCTCTCCACTCGACCCCCCCACATTTTGGTTGAAGCTAGCACCGGTGGCCAGCCGGCCACCAACGGTCGACGAGCCACCACAGAAAGGTACGTCGACACTCCCTCACCCACCAACTGCCGGCGGCCGGCATGAAGTCGCTAGATTCCGACGAAACCGAAGGGAAATGCGCGTGAAGGTGGGTTTCTCGATCCCAACCCATCACTTCATTTCATAGCCCGAGCCACCCACCAAATCGAAGCCCTCGAAGAGTACTACAAGGTTGTGGTGTCGGTTTTTTGGAACGCCGCTTAGTTTCACGTGAATCGATAGAAGAAGATTTGGATGAATAGTGACCCATGATGAAAGGTAACTCCGATCGGAATTCCGTCAATTCCAGCATGTTCGTGGGATTGTTTGGAGTCTGTATATGCCCTCGAAATCTCGGGAAGACCTCCCGGTAAAAATCCTCAAATTTCAAGTTTTCTGTTTAATGTTCGGATGCATCCAGTAGTTTCGTAGCGTAGCGTAATGATATAAAATGAATTGTTTGAGTATTAGTATATCGAATAGGAACATTTGGTAGAATCTGAGTGAAAACATAATGAGTTTGATCGATTTGATAGAATATGTAAGTTTTGGGTAAATATGGGTTTTTGCGTATAAAGATGTGTTTTGGTTTTTAATGTTTTCGAGTTTTTTATGATATTACAAACATGTTTAGATAAATCCGGGAAGGTTCGGAGGGTTCGAGACCTTTCCGTAGCGTTTGCGGAAACGTTTTCGGAAGAATTTTCCAAAAACACGCAAACCGAGGATTCAAGTTACCTAGTGGCTTGAATTAGTTTGTAATGGTATTTTTTATGTAATAGACTAAAATCGGACTTAATTTGGTTGTTCCGGAAAGATCCGGGATTTTATCGTAGTTAAGTGGAGAATACCGTAAATCACGATTATGACAGATCTTCGCCATTTGTTTTGACAGATGTGAATAGAACCTGGAGTGCTCGCGAAGCCAGGTAAGTAACTCATACGATGAGTACTTGATTGGTTGACTTGTGTTTTATATATATATATATATAAAGATGACTGAAGTGTTTAGGATAAAACGATGATAATTAAGAGATTCCCTTGAGAACAAAGTTCGAGAGTATGTATAGTTAAATCGACTACCACATGTATGGATTTCTGATTAATACTATAATATGAAGAAAAAAATTTGATGAGTTTGATGTCTACATGTATTTATTGATGCATGTAAGTGTATGGACTCGTAATGGTATGTGTATGTATAAGTATATGTATAAGCATATGTATAATCATCGAGACACGTATTAGTATATGTATGTGTGCGTCTTTGTGGATTAGTTTGTTATTGACTCGAACATGCGATTGTCGCTATAAAGGTTGGATTGGTTAATTATGAGAAGGAATGTGTATAAACTAAGTTCTTCATAAATGGATAAGTATAATTGATAAGTTTTTGTATCATAGATTGCTATATGGAAAATCTGAAACTAAAAGTGTCTGAGCGGTAATGAAAGATATGAGGTAGGTTGAGGATTTAGCATTTGAGTTTATAGTTATGTATATTCGTATGTTAGGAACATATGTATGTATATGAGTATTTGAATGATGTTCAAAGTGATTGTCATGGATGTACTTGTGTATGAGTAGTCGTGCGATGAGTTAGGTGTGCCATGATATGTGTGCATGTATGTATGTATGTTTGATTGTTGATCTTCTCGTGGTATAGTAGTCGAGCTGGTTAGGAATCCGTTCGGACGGAATTCATCTCATACCTATTCTTAAATAGGTAATGAGTCCCATACGAGCATTGTATGTGTAAGCCAACTATATATTTGTATTGTTTGATGATGTGTTCTCTGATGTACTATGTTATTGATTGTACGATGCCTATAGGTGTGTCTAAATGTATGTATGTGTATGAAAGAATTCGTAAGATATATGAACAGTGTGTGGTTATATAATGTGGATAAATGATTTGAAAACTAATGTGAATATCAGATTTTATAAAGTGTGTTTGTTATGTTGTATTGGTGTGTGTGTGTATATATGTTGAAGAATTCTGAAATTGAAATTGCATGTATATGAGAGAAGCATGTTATGGCATGTGCGAATGCATATGAATCCCGAATGTTAAGTTAACGTAAGATTACTTTGATTAAAGAAAGTTAGAGAGGTTTGTTTAGTATTTGTACTGATGTCTTGTGTGTTTTGGATATTTGGTTAACAGATTGGTGTATATGTGAATATGTAGACGTGAGAAATTGACATGGTAAAGTATAAAGGACAGTAGCAAGTTAATAAATCTAAACTTGTAACAGTTTAATAATTCTGATAAACTGCTCATATATTTGAATTGATTTGTTTGTAGTTTATGTTTGACTTTTTTGTTGTAATACTAGCAAGGTTATTTACTAGTTTTTATAACTCACACCAAAACAGTTTGCTAGTTTTGAAGGTTGGCTTCCAGATTGGTCAACCACGACAACTTTGAAAGTCATGCTCGAGACGCGGATCACCCAAGTAGCAGTCACCCTCGCAAGTGTCCTGGGAAAAATCTTAGAAGATTAAGATATCTGATTTATTATTTTATTTATCGTGTTGAGCACATGGTTTTTATTAATAAGTGAATGTTTTGATTGTTTATGATATGAAGGGCACATAGTCCTCAAGTGTTGATAGATAGTGAGGGCGGAGCCCTTAGGATATGATTTTGATGAGATTTGTATGGACTTGAGGTCATTTTATTTGTTAGGAGTATTCTTTGATTGCCTTGATGCTGGACTGCGATCCAAGTTGTCCGGTTTTATGATACATCATGCCAGATTTTCGTAAATTTAGAGGCTTATGGAGATAAGTCAATCATGTCTCCTGCCGATAGCATCTTGCCTCTGGCGGGGTGTTATAATTGTGGTATCAGAGCAAAGATTAGGGTGTCGGTGACTGCAGCTACAGGGTATCCGATCATCTACGTAAGTTTTCTGTTGCATATAGAGCATATAAGCCATATGTTTTTTTATTTGGTTTTATTTATGTTATAGGGTATGGCGTCCTATGATTTTGATTGATATGGATGATTTGGATTCTTTGTATATGTATGTGTATAGGTGTATAGGTATATTCAGTTAAAAGTATGTGGTTTATATAAATATATGTATTAGTAAGTAATGTGAATACAAGGTGTTAGAGGTACGATAGATTCTATGATGTTGATAGTCTGAATTGTGAATTGATATTTTGAACCATGTTTTGAAAACTTGGTATTTGATTTTTAGCACAAATGTGTTTTGAAAAGAAAAAGGAAAGGAAAAAAGAATGAAAGAAAGTTTTCAGATGTTTTGATTTTGATTATAAAAGATAAAGAAATATTTCTGCCTCGACGCTTGATTCGCATTTTCATGATTTAAGATCTATCAATATGTTTCCGTCGAGGTGCTTGATAATATGTTTCTGTCTCGGTGCTCGACAATGATTTTGATTTTTTTAAACTATAAAATGTGTTTTCGTCGAGACGCTCAAAAATCTGTTTCCACCACGGTGCTTGATGATTTTATGTTTTTGACCCTATGTGGTGCTCGTATATGTTTCATTCCGGATTGGCCCCCGGGGCACTCGTTATGGGGTCCAGACCATCGGAAAATGGCTGGCCCACTACCTTATCGACATGGTCTGTACACTGTCCGGTCTATGCGCGCGACTGAGTAGTGGACGATCTGTATGTATTTTGAAAATTTTGCATCAAAGATTTATTTTTGATTTACACGTATTTATTTTTTGGGGGGAAAATGATTTCAAAAGAGTTACATTTTTATTTGATGCATTTCAGCATTATTTTTGATATGATATGATATGATATATTTCTGTCACGGCACTCGTATATGGTTTTTATAGTTTTATAATTTGATATGACATGTTTCCGCCGTGATCCTCGTATATGGGTTTGCCCAACTATAGTGGGCCGACCCGACCCTCTGTCGATAAAGGATCATTTCGTTCATTGTCCGATTTGTGCGCGCGATTCGGGCATTGGGTGCTCGTTTATGTTTCGTCCAGTGAGTTATGCTGGATGCTCAATATGGATTTACGATGATGGATTTTGAAATTGATTTTTGTTTATAGTAAAAAGGTTTTTCAAATGTATTTTCGAAATGGTTTTTGATAGAGATCGTTTTACGTTTTTCATTTTAAATGATATCAGGAATTGACAGATTTCAGACTATCAACATCATAAGAGCACTATGATTATACGTCGCTTCTAGCTGTGACGATAGATGTATTGGTTGGTATAAAAATTATGTTCGTAATGAGAATACGTATGAAGCTTATAGTTAGTCATGAACCTTTTTAGGGTTGTAATGGTGATGTATGCCTTGTCAGCCATACAAAATTGTATTTGCGATGGAATATATACGTATGTAAATTTTGATATCAATATCGTTTACAGATATGATATGGAATGACCTGATGTGAAATAAATGAGTTTCGTTTTGTATTGTGAATGAAATAGATAGTATGAAATTCGTACTAAGTTTCCGTTTTGATATTGTATTGCGTGTAAAGGACATGTGTTATGTTCCTCGTTTTAGATGATGTATTCGATTGACTGTATAGAACCCGTGTTCGACTTTTTTTTTCCGTTGATGGATGAGCTTGAAACGTTCTGAGCGTGTTCTTATGAATGAATGTGAATTGAAATGACAAGTTTGACTTGATTTAGGCATGAAATGTTTGATTCGATGTGTTTTACTTCGAAATAGCATGATTCGTGTTGATGTATGAAATACATGACTTTCGAAAAGGTATGAGGCGACTTCCGAATACGGATAAGATGGTAATATCATACGATTGGTTCCGAATGATCAGAAATAAGGATAGAGAAATTTCGAGGATGAAATTTTTATAAGGAGGGGAGGATGTAATATCCCGAGTTTTTCAGAGCACTGTTGGAATATTTCCGAATTAAAGATAAGGATTTGGAACGATATGGTAATCCAAAATAAGAGTTTTATGAGTTAGAAAATAGTTCAGAATATTTTAAAGTGAAGTTTGGTCGCATTGGAAAATGCGTGGTTTCGAGAACCAGTTACGCGATTTCTGATTTTCTCATTCTACGCGTAAAAGATTCTTGTTTCGGATATAAAACTTTCAAACGAACTTCGATCAAATTGATTTTTGAACCATCATACTCATTTTTCCGAAACGAACAACTTTCATGTTGAACAATTTTCGAAATTTGTATCATAAGGGCTTCAACATTGTGAATATTTGAGAAAGATCAATGACATAGACCTAATTGAAATTTTGAGATGTCTGAATGTAAATTCCAGAAACTTCTCTATATATACCTCTAAGTTTCAAGAAATTACAAAAGGGGCATAATCTTCCCACCCTCTCCACCTGATCCCCGACCCCACATTTTGGTTGAAGCTAGCGCTGGTGGCCAGTCGGCTGGCGAGCCACTACAGAAAGGTACGCCGACACTCCCTCACCCACCATCTGCCGGTGGCCGGCCTGAAGTCGCCGGATTCCGACTCGTCACTTCATTTCACGGCCCGAGCCACCCGCCAAATCCAAGCCCTCGAAGAGTACTACAAGACTGTAGTGTCAATTTTGCGGAACAGTGCTTAGTTTCACACGAATCAAGAGAAGAATATTTGGATGAATAGTGACCCATGATGGACAGTAACTTCGATCGAAATTCCATCGATTTCAGCGCGTTCGTGGGATCGTTTGGAGTCCTTATATGCCCTCGAAATCTCGATAAGACCTCCCAGTAAAAATCCACAAATTTCAAGTTTTCTATTAAATGTTCGGATGCATCCAGTAGTTTCGTAGCGTAGCATAATGATATAAAATGAATTGTTTGAGTATTAGTATATTGAATACGAACATTCGGTAGAATCCGAGTGAAAATAGAATGAGTTTGATCGATCCGATAAAATATGTAGGTTTTGGGTAAAAGTGGGTTTTTGCATATAAAGATTTTTTTTGGTTTTGATGATAGTTATTAGTTATTTATGATATTACGAACATGTTTGGATAAATCCGGGAAGGTTCGGAGGGTTCGAGACCTTTCCGTAGCATTTGCGGAAATATTTTCGGAAGAATTTTCCAAAAATGCGCAAACCAATGATTCAAGTTAACTAGTGTCTTGAATTAGTTTGTAATGGTATTTTTTGAGTAATAGACTTGAAATCATTGAAATTGGACTTAATTTGGTTGTTCCGGAAAGATCTGAGATTTTATCATAGTTAAGTGGAGAATACCGTAAATCGCAATTCTGACAGATCTTCGCCATTTGTTTTGACATATATATATATATATATATATATATATATATATATATATATAAAGATGACTGAAATGTTTAGGATAAAACGAGGATAGTTAAGAGATGCCCTTGAGAACAAAGTTCGAGAGTATGCATAGTTAAATCGACTACCACATGTATGGATTTCTGATTAATGCTATGATATGAAGGAAAATATTTGATGAGTTTGATGTCTACATGTATGTATTGATGCATATAAGTGTATGGACTCGTAATGGTATGTGTATGTATAAGTATATGTACAAGCATATGTATAAACATCGAGACACGTATTAGCATATGTATATGTGCGTCTTTGTGGATTAGTTTGTTATTGACTCGAACATGTGATAGTCGCTATAAAGGTTGGATTGGTTAATTATGATAAGGAATGAATATAAGCTAAGTTCTTCATGAATGGATAAATATAATTGATAAGTTTATGTATCATAGATTGCTATATGGAAAATCTGAAACTAAAAGTGTCTGAGCGGTAATGAAAGATATGAGGTCAGTTGATGATTTAGCATTTGAGTTTATAGTTATGTATATTCGTATGTTAGGAACATATGTATGTATATGAGTATTTGAATGATGTTCAGAGTGATTGTCATGGATGTACTTGTGTATGAGTAGTCGTGCGATGAGTTCGGTGTGCCATGATATGTGTGCATGTATGTATGTTTGATTATTGATCTTCTCGTGGTACAGTAGTCGAGCTGGTTAGGAATCCGTTTGGACGATATTCATCTCATACCTATTCTTAAATAGGTAATAAGTCCCGTACGAGCATTGTATGTGTAAGCCAGTTATATGTTTGTGTGGACAACAGGACCTGGGCGACGCTGTTCTAGGCTCGCGGCCTAGTTGGGAGTACGAAATAACATGGAGTCGCCACCCGGTGTGAACCGGGACAAAGATTTAAGGCCGCACTCACCCCTCGCAAGGGAAGACCTCAAACCGTTGGGTTCGGAATGGTCCCTTACTTATGTCACTTGTGATGATATGATTTGTGCAATTAATCAATCGAGTCTACTCAATAATCATGCTCAAGGGTACTTAGATCTAACATGCTCAAGGGTACTTAGATCTAACATGCTTTCATCCAAATAACTCCACGCAATATAACACAACAAGCATATTGAACCATTAAACCAAAGTAAACAAATAACTAATTAAACATAAACATAAACTAAACGAAACATCATGCATAAATGATGAAGAAACAACATGCCTAAATAACACAATCATGCTTTGAAAATTAAATAACAAGACTAAATTAAATCATGCTTAAAATAATAAATAAAAGGCCTAGAAACTATAACATGCTCAAATACAAATTTGGATGAGACGAGATATGTGTATCTTTAGTAGTACGTGGCATTGTATCCCGAGTACAGACCATACTACCGTCCATTCGGAATCGGCTATGGAATTTACGTCCGGGTTTCCTTCCGACCACAAAAGGGAACACACATCCCGCTCATCCAAAAATCACATCATGCCTCAAACGACTCTCATGCAATTATATATCAAAGTAAATAAAACAAAAATAAAGAAGTTAAGTAAAAAAGGGTGCCCTCAGGTCTAACCTCTTTTGTCGTTCCTCGAAGGCGCGTTACACGGTCGTCGGAAGGATTGATACTCCACAACTTTTTTGGTTCACTAATCCAACGATTTTCCTCGCGGTTTCACTGCTCGGGTTGTTGTTTTCACTCTGTTTCGCTGTTGTTTCAAGGGTATTTTCTGGTCACTATTTTGGGTAGTTTCGGGGACTGTTTTGGCGATTATTTGGACTGGTCTGGACTGCAGTTTTGGAAGGGTTCCATGGACTATTTTGGGCAGTTTTGGACAATTTTGGGTGTGTTTTCTGGACAATTTTGGGTGTTAAACAGTGCAGTTTTGGGTGTTAAACAGTGCAGTTTTTTCTGGACAGTTTGCGGCAATTTTCAGGGTGCAGTTTTGGGCAGTTGGCGTGAAGGGCTACTGGTCAGGGGGGTATTCTTTTATGTTTTGTTTAATTGGCAAATGGGGTGTTGAAGGTTTGTTATTAGCGTGAGTGGGGCTGTGAAGGGTGTGGGCTGTGAGGTTTTGATTGAAGGGCAGTGTGGCAGTTGTGTAGTTCACGTTGCTTAAGGCAAATTTTGGCGTGAAAAGTAATTTGTGGGAGGGCTTAGGTGAGTTGATTCTGAACGTGGCGTGAAGGCAGAGGCATTTGTTGGCAGGCTAATAGGCAGTTAACGTGAAGCTTGGTTTGTTTGATGCGGTGAGTGCGCAGGTCAAATGGGGGGGTTGTTGACGTGTGTTTTGAAGGTTGAGTGGTGTGGCAGGCTGGTAAGGTGTCTTGGCGTGAGTTTTTTGATGGTTCACGTGAAGTGAATGGCTGAATGAGGGGCTCGTGTGGTCAAAGGGCTGATGAACGGCGTTATGGATTTGCCGGTGGCGTGAAGTTTGATGGACAAGGGCAGGTGGCTGCGAGGGGTGTATCTTGATGCGCTGAACGTGTGAGTTTGTGAAGGGGTGAGATTGTCGTGAATTAGGGCTGCAGTGGCTGAACTTAGGGTTTATTATTTGGTGAGTTGCCGAGGGTTCATGGGAGGCAGGTGACGTGAATTAAGGTTGAGAGAGGCAATTGGCGTGAATAGGCTGTGAGGGTTGGTCTGGTTGTGCCATTTTCGGCATGCGGGTGGCTTACATTACTGCTAGGGTTCGTGAGTGTTGTTGCCGAGTGGAGGCTGGTCTGTGTCGGTAAGTGTGAGGTGTCAAGGTGAAGCTGCTAGGGCTGTTGAATGCGCAGGGCTGGTTCTTTATGTGGTGTGTTTTTGGTTGTCAAGAAATGACATATGAGGTTTGTTTTCAGGGTGTGAATGGGTTGTTGCGGAGAGTTTTGAGGGCTGTAAGGAAGATGAATATTAGGGTTTCGGCTCTTTGGTTTATTTTTGTGTGTTTGTGCCGTGAGTGTCCAGGTGCAAGGGCTGAAGTTTGTTATATTTTTATAGTGAGAGGGGAGGAATTAGGGTTAGGGTTGTGCATGGCTTTTGGAAAAGGAAAGAAATCATGTAATTTAATTTATGTGTGTGTTTAATTTTAATTATTTAAGGCGATAAATTATTTAAATTAGGTGAGTGATTTATTTAATTTTGAAATTTCAATTTAATTAGTTTTGGTTATAATTGGTTTTAATTTAATTTAATTTAAGTTTAATTTAATTTGTTTTAATTTAATTTGTGAGATGTGTTTTAAATGTTTTAATTATTTTCGGATTGGATTTGGTGTGTGTTTTAAAACGGAGGTCCAACAAGCGAACCCGAAGCGAAACAAGCGAGTTAAATCCGACCAAATGCTAATTTCCAACTTTACCTTTCCAACGTCCGTTTCCCGCGGCTTTCACAATCAAAGAGGTAGTGTCTCCATACGAGACTCATCATCGGGACTTATATGCAAAAATGCAGTGCCTACAGTCGCCCCCACTTTGATGGGACTTGTGTAATGTGTAAAAGTGACAATCCTATCAAAGGACGTGCAATGCATTTTCACTTACCTGGCTCGCCAGCTACCACCTGGTTTGCCCGCTGCTTCGAACTGATTTTCTGATGTAGTAGATATGGTGGCGAGGCGCCTCGACCTCTGGGCTTTGTTCCCGAACCACCGAATGTGAACTGTGATGATGATGCAGTGGGCCCTCGACCTTGGGATGCATCCCGGAACTGCAACCGACAACTGGGGCACCTCGACCCTGGGCACCTCGACCCAACACCGCTGTCAATAGGGACCTCGCCCTCGAACTAATGATGTAGTGGGCACCTCGACCCTGGGCACCTCGACCCGGAACTACAATCGACAACGGGGGCACCTCGACCCTGGGCACCTCGACCCAACACCGCTGACAATAGGGACCTCACCCTCGAACTGATGATGTAGTGGGCACCTCGACCCTGGGCACCTCGACTCGGAACTACAACCGACAACGGGGGCACCTCGACCCTGGGCACCTCGACCCAACACCGCTGACAATAGGGACCTCACCCTCGAACTAATGATGTATTGGGCACCTCGACCCTGGGCACCTCGACTCGGAACTACAACCGACAACGGGGGCACCTCGACCCAACACCGCTGACAATAGGGACCTCGCCCTCGAACTGATGATGTAGTGGGCACCTCGACCCTGGGCACCTCGACCCGGAACTACAACCGACAACGGGGGCACCTCGACCCTGGGCACCTCGACCCAATACCGCTGACAATAGGGACCTCACCCTCAAAATGATGATGTAGTGGGCCCTCGACCCTGGGACGCATCCCAGAACTACAACCGACAACGGGGGCACCTCGACCCAATACCGCTGACAATAGGGACCTCGCCCTCAAACTGATGATGGGCCTCGCCCCCAAACTGATATAGGCCTCGCCCTGAACTGTTATGGGCCTCGCCCTCAACTGATATAGGCCTCGCCCTCAAACTAATACTGATGTGGGCCTCGCCCCAAACTGATATGGGACTCGCCCTCAAACTGAAACTGATGATGATGCAATGTTTCATTCCCGAACTGTGTTCCGTTCTCGGAGTGCCATTCCCGACTTGTTCATTCCTGAACCTTGTTCCATTCCCAGATTGTCATTCTCAGCTTGTTCATTCTCGAACCCTGTTCCATTCTCGGATTGCCATTCTTGGCTTGTTCATTCTCGAACTGTTACTGTGGGGTGATCCATTCCCGAACCGTGCTCCATTCTCGGAGTGTCATTCCCGGCTTTTGTTCATTCCAGAACTGTGCTCCATTCTCGGAGTGCCATTCCCGGCTTTGTTCATTCCCGAACTGTACTTCAATCTCGGATTGCCATTCTCGGCTCGTTTATTCCTGAACCTTGCTCCATTCTTGGAGTGACATTCTCGACTTGTTCATTCTCGAACTCTGCTCCATTTCTCGAATTGTCATTCTTGGCTTGTTCATTATCGAACTGTGCTCCATTCTCGGAGTGCCATTCTCGGCTTGTTCATTCTCGAACTCTGATCCATTCTCGGATTACCATTCTCGGCTTGTCCATTCTCGAACTATGATCCATTCTCGGATTACCATTCTTGGCTTGTTCATTCTCGAACTCTGATCCATTCTCAGATTACCATTCTCGGCTTGTCCATTCTCGAACTCTGATCCATTCTCGGATTACCATTCTTGGCTTGTTCATTCTCGAACTCTGATCCATTCTCGGATTACCATACCTAGTAGAACCGATCTGATATCTCCATACCCGAAGTGCCGTATCTGGCAGAACTGATCTGATATCTCTATATCCAGGGTGACGTACCTGGCATAACTGATACTGAACCAATGTGGGCCTCGCCCACAGAATGCTATACCCGGCAGAACTAATACTGAACCAATGTGGGCCTCGCCCCCAAAATGCCATACTCGGCAGAACTAATACTGAACCAATGTGGGCCTCGCCCCCATAATGCCATACCCGGCATAACTAATACTGAACCAATGTGGGCCTCGCCCCCAAAATGCCATACCCGCAAGCTTGTTATTAATGCTGATGATAATGTGGGCCTCGCCCCCAGAGTGCCATACCCGGCAAAACTGATGCTGATAATAATGTGGGCCTTGCCCTATGATTCATTCTTGGATTCATTCCAAAACTCTGACGATGTGGGCATCGACCCTGGGATTCATTCCCGGATTCATTCCAAAAACTCTGCTGATGTGGGCCTCGGCCCTGGGATTCATTCCCGAAACTGCTGATAATGTGGGCCTCGACCCTGGGATTCATTCCCGAAACTGCTGATAATGTGGGCCTCGACCCTGAGTTGATACTGATGTGGGCCTCAACCCTGGGATTCATTCCTGAAACTGATGCTGACAACGCGGGCTTCAACCATGGGACTCATCCCTAAAACTGATATCAATGCTGGTGCGGGCCTCGCCCCCGGGACTCATCCCTAAAACTGAAACTGATATGGGCCTCAACCCTGGGACTCATCCCCAAAACTACTACTCATATGTTGCTGATTCTGGTTGGCTTGTCTTTGCCGCTTTCTCTTTTTCTTCTTTGAATCATGTGAATATAAAACAAAACAAACACAAAAAAAGAATGCAAAATATGTTACGTGTATGCATGCATGCATGAATGAATTTCCTATTTCGTTGGGTTAGGTCTTCGGTCAATTTCCTTAGTGACTGCTCGGTCTTCTCTCTGGTCTCATGACTCAATATCTTGTTATGTCCCTGATTCGTGATGTGGTAGACTGGTTGGCCCCAGTCTTGGTTAGCTTTCTGCTCTCCGTTGTTTGTACTTGGTCGAGATGAACCACATGGTGGGGCCTTCCATATCATCATGCTATGCTACATGCTACGAAATAGTCCCAATAGTTACACATATTATTGCCCTCAAAGAATGCTCAGTATTGAAACCAGAGAACCTTCAAAACATTCGATGCAACTCAAATCCAAGTCTTTGAATAAATGATCTAAGCCAGACTCAAAGTGTGTGTGTGTGTAAAGGTTCTTTCACAGCTTGATCCTTAAGTAAGCCAACTCAATGATTTCGTTTCAAAAATCGGGATCGATGGGTCAAACCAACCTAGATATCTCAATTATGCCTGCAGTTGCTTTTCTGTGTTCAATGTCGTATGATTTTTTTTTGTCTCTATCTTTTTTTCTTTTCATTTTGAACTTCTTTTTTTTTATTTTCTCTTTTTTTTTCAACACACCTACCCTTTAAGGTAGCATTTCTCCTCATGGTGGTCCTAATACTCGCCCATGGGTAGCTTCACGCTTATCGATTATAGGTGGTTCAATTCTTTTCTTTAGAGACTTTTCTTTCATTTTCAACCATACCACACATCATAACATAAGCAAATTAGGATAGACATCTAAGCAAATGGTCATTCACCGACCTACAATTTCTTCAACTAGTCACTTTGCTAACTACTCAGGTTTCACTACTAAGAACCTATAGTGAAGTATTTACGAGTCCAGCATAGATCAACAATTCAAAGCATCAGATAAAAGCACATCAAGAGTTTATCGTTTCTAAGATTTCATCCTAAAGCAAACGATTTCATCATCGGACTTATGTCTAACTATCAATGACTAAAACAAACAATTTTTTTTTCTCTTTTTTTCTTTTCCTTTTTCTTTTTTTTTTCTCTTCTCTTTCTTTTTTTTTCTTTTTCTTTTTTTTTTCTTTTTTTTTTCTCACTTTTTTTTTCTTTTTTTTTTTGAAGGCCCCCCTAATGGTCTTTCTATCATTGCCGTAAGGTTTTCTGTTTCTCGATTTCCTTTTCCCGATATCCATGTTTGCTAACTCCTCTTGACAAACCTCTTTTTTTTTTCTCTAACCCAACGGATATCTATGATGGCTTTTAAGACACAAGGGTTAGCATGATGCATGTATGCATGAGATGCATACGACATATGAGATATAATATGCATGTGGTTATCAAAAGCATAAATGGGCAACTTCTATAGGATATACAACTATCGTTCTCATGCGGGTTTATGACAATGCCTTTGATTGAACTCCCTCAACCCACTATAGAAACAGTCAACTAATGCACAAATTATACACATCACAAGACATGATTTCGGGGCCAATTCTCTTATCCCCAGTGGAGTCGCCAGACTGTGGACAACAGGACCTGGGCGACGCTGTTCTAGGCTCGCGGCCTAGTTGGGAGTACGAAATAACATGGAGTCGCCACCCGGTGTGAACCGGGACAAAGATTTAAGGCCGCACTCACCCCTCGCAAGGGAAGACCTCAAACCGTTGGGTTCGGAATGGTCCCTTACTTATGTCACTTGTGATGATATGATTTGTGCAATTAATCAATCGAGTCTACTCAATAATAATGCTCAAGGGTACTTAGATCTAACATGCTCAAGGGTACTTAGATCTAACATGCTTTCATCCAAATAACTCCACGCAATATAACACAACAAGCATATTGAACCATTAAACCAAAGTAAACAAATAACTAATAAACATAAACATAAACTAAACGAAACATCATGCATAAAGGATGAAGAAACAACATGCCTAAATAACACAATCATGCTTTGAAAATTAAATAACAAGACTAAATTAAATCATGCTTAAAATAATAAATAAACGGCCTAGAAACTATAACATGCTCAAATACAAATTTGGATGAGACGAGATATGTGTATCTTTAGTAGTACGTGGCATTGTATCCCGAGTGCAGACCATACTACCGTCCATTCGGAATCGGCTATGGAATTTACGTCCGGATTTCCATCCGATATACCACAAAAGGGAACACACATCCCGCTCATCCAACAATCACATCATGCCTCAAACAACTCTCATGCAATTATATATCAAAGTAAATAAAACAAAATAAAGAAGTTAAGAAAAAAGGGTGCCCTCAGGTCTAACCTCTTTTGTCGTTCCTCGAAGGCGCGTTACACGGCCGTCGGAAGGATTGATACTCCACAACTTTTTTGGTTCACTAATCCAACGATTTTCCTCGCGGTTTCACTGCTCGGGTTGTTGTTTTCACTCCATTTCGCTGCTGTTTCAAGGGTATTTTCTGGTCACTATTTTGGGTAGTTTCGGGGACTGTTTTGGTGATTATTTGGACTGGTCTGGACTGCAGTTTTGGAAGGGTTCCAGGGACTATTTTGGGCAGTTTCTGGACAATTTTGGGTGTGTTTTCTGGACAATTTTGGGTGTTAAACAGTGCAGTTTTTGGTGTTAAACAGTGCAGTTTTTTCTGGACAGTTTGCGGAAATTTTCAGGGTGGAGTTTTGGGCAGTTGGCGTGAAGGGCTGCTGGTCAGGGGGTATTATTTTATGTTTTGTTTAATTGGCAAAGGGGGTGTTGAAGGTTTGTTATTAGCGTGAGTGGGGCTGTGAAGGGTGTGGGCTATGAGGTTTTGATTGAAGGGCAGTGTGGCAGTTGTGTAGTTTACGTTGCTTAAGGCAAATTTTGGCGTGAAAGTAATTTGTGGGAGGGCTTAGGTGAGTTGATTCTGAACGTGGCGTGAAGGCAGAGGCATTTGTTGGCAGGCTAATAGGCAGTTAACGTGAAGCTTGGTTTGTTTGATGCGGTGAGTGCGCAGGTCAAATGAGGGGCTTGTTGACGTGTGTTTTGAAGGTTGAGTGGTGTGGCAGGCTGGTAAGGTGTCTTGGCGTGAGTTTTTTGATGGTTCACGTGAAGTGTATGGCTGAATGAGGGGCTCGTGTGGTCAAAGGGCTGATGAACGACGTTATGGATTGCCGGTGGCGTGAAGCTTGATGGACAAGGGCAGGTGGCTGCGAGGGGCGTATCTTGATGCGCTGAACGTGTGAGTTTGTGAAGGGGTGAGATTGTCGTGAATTAGGGCTGCAGTGGCTGAACTTAGGGTTTATTATTTGGTGAGTTGCCGAGGGTTCATGGGAGGCAAGGTGACGTGAATTAAGGTTGAGAGAGGCAATTGGCGTGAATAGGCTGTGAGGGTTGGTCTGGTTGTGCCATTTTCGGCATGCGGGGGCTTACATTACTGCTAGGGTTCGTGAGTGTTGTTGTCCGAGTGGAGGCTGGTCTGTGTCAGTAAGTGTGAGGTGTCAAGGTGAAGCTGCTAGGGCTGTTGAATGCGCAGGGCTGGTTCTTTATGTGGTGTGTTTTTGGTTGTCAAGAAAGGACATATGAGGTTTGTTTCAGGGTGTGAATGGGTTGCTGCGGAGAGTTTTGAGGGCTGTGAGGAAGATGAATATTAGGGTTTCAGCTTTTTGGTTTATTTTTGTGTGTTTGTGCCGTGAGTGTCCAGGTGCAAGGGCTGAAGTTTGTTATATTTTTATAATGAGAGGGGAGGAATTAGGGTTAGGGTTGTGCATGGCTTTTGGAAAAGGAAAGAAATCATGTAATTTAATTTATGTGTGTGTTTAATTTTAATTATTTAAGGCGATAAATTATTTAAATTAGGTGAGTGATTTATTTAATTTTGAAATTTCAATTTAATTAGTTTTGGTTTAATTGGTTATAATTGGTTTTAATTTAATTTAATTTTAAGTTTAATTTAATTTTTTTTATTAATTTGTGAGATGTGTTTTAAATGTTTTAATTATTTTCGGATTGGATTTGGTGTGTGTTTTAAAACGGAGGTCCAACAAGCGAACCCGAAGCGAAACAAGCGAGTTAAATCCGACCAAATGCTATTTCCAACTTTACCCTTCCAACGTCCGTTTCCCGCGGCTTTCACAATCAAAGAGGTAGTGTCTCCATACGAGACTCATCATCGGGACTTATATGCAAAAATGCAGTGCCTACAGTTTGTATTGTTTGATGATGTGTTCTCTAATGTACGGATTTTTATATGTGCTATGTTATTGATTGTACGATGTCTATATGTGTGTCTGAGTATATGTATGTGTATGAAAGAATTCGTAAGATATATGAACAGTGTATGGTTATGTAATGTGGATAAATGATTTGAAAACTGATTTGAATATCAGATTTTATAAAGTGTGTTTGTTATGTTGTATTGGTGTGTGTGTATATATATGTTTAAGAATTCTGAAATTGAAATTGCATGTATATGAGAGAAGCATGTTATGGTATTTGTGAATGCATATGAATCCCGAATGTTAAGTTAACATAAGATTACTGTGATTAAAGAAAGTTAGAGAGGTTTGTTTGGTATTCGTTCTGATGTCTTGTGTGTTTTGGATATTTGGTTAATAGATTGGTGTATATGTGAACATGTAGACATGAGAAATTGACATGGGTAAAGTATAAGGGACAGTAACAAGTTAATAAATCTAAACTTGTAACAGTTTAATAATTCTGATAAACTGCTCATATATTATTTGTTTGTTTGTAGTTTATGTTTGACTTGTTTGTTGTAATACTAGCATAATTACTTACTGAGTTTTTATAACTCACACCAAACCAGTTTGTTAGTTTTACAGGTTGGTTTTCAGATTGGTCAACCACGACAACTTTAAAATTCATGCTCGAGATGCGGATCACCCAAGTGGCAGTCACCCTCCCAAGTGTCCTAGGAAAAGTTTTAGAAGATTAGGATATCTGATTTATTATTTTATTTATCGTGTTGAGCACGTGGTTTGTATTAATAAGTGAATGTTTTGATTGTTTATGATATGGATGGCACAGAGCCATCGAGTGTTGATAGATGATGAGGGCGGAGCCCTTAGAATATGATTTTGATGAGATTTGTGTGGACCTGAGGTCCTTTTATTTGTTTGGAGTATTCTTTGATTGCCTTGATGCTGGACTGCGATCCAGGTTGTCCGGTTTTAGGATACATCATGCCGGATTTTTGTAAATTTAGAGGCTTATGGAGATGGGTCAATCATGTCTCATGCCGGTAGCATCTTGCCTCTGGCGGGGTGTTACAACATATATCCTACATACTAGGATCACATGAACAAGCTTTTCATGCTCTAACAAGCCAAAAAACTATTTTTGGTCTTTTTCATTTTCTATTATTTTTTTATTTTCAGTTTTTAACATATAAAAAAATATAAAGACACAAAACGGCTTGTCAATATCCAATGATACGTAAAGTTGTATCCCGAATGTAGATCATTCTACTATCGTCCATTCGGAATCGGCTATGAAATTTATGTCCGAGTTTCCATCCATTATATCAAGGGATAAATATCAAAAAGAAAAAAATAACACACCCACCATATGCAGTACAAAAATAGACGTGCAAAAAAATATAAAAAGACACACACACACATATGCAATGGGGAAATAAAATGTAACTTCTAAGAATAATTGCATCAAAGTGCACTCTCATTATGCCTTTTAGAATCAAGGCACTCAGAAGTATATGGGAAGTCATCTTGATTCCTCATCCAAACTTTCTTAGGAAACTCAACCATCTGAGTATTCATAGTCAACAAAGCAAGTTTCTCACTAAGAAAAAACGTATGTTTAGTTAGTATAGAAACTTGAGAAACTAGATTTGAATAGTCAAATATAAGTGACACAATTTTAGGCCTTTTCTTATGTTTGTGCAGCATGAAGCACTTAGGCCTAATGTGTCATGCCTTGCCACAGTGATGGCACACATGCAAAAACCTCGGATGAGAGCGAGGTTTACCCAGAACACCTCTAGATTGGGGTTGGGACACAAGATGAGGAACAAAATTAGGAATCACATGACTACATTCAACATGTTTCTTACCTAAGTCACGTGTAGGAGGAATTTACACAACTCTAGATGATGACATCTTGTCATATTTTGACTCAACACTAATCCCTAACATGCGGTCTAGTTTATTATTCCCACTAGAAAATACAGAGTTAACTGATTTCTAGCATTTTCAAGTTCAGCTTCTAAAGTTTGGACCCTATCAACTAGCCATTTATTCATCTCCACAAGGTTATCAATCATCACAAGACTTTACTCAAACTTGGCTTGAGCTTCATTTTTTCTAGTTATATTTCCTTCAGCCTCTTATTGACCTCTATGTTCGCCTTTTTGATAGCTAAACTTTCATTAAACATTTCAACATAAGCTACCTGAAGACTATCCTCATCTACAGACTCATCATGAGAGAAATCAGATCTAGCATCTCTATCATAAACAATATCCTCTCTTTCACCAGACACACTAGCAGCAAAAGCCATAAAGTTCTTATCTTTAGGAGACTCATCAGAAATATAGCCACATTCTGAATCATTAAGAATGAATGTCATGACTTTCTTATCTTTAGCCTTAAGGTATGTGAGACACTCAGATTTAATACATTCATACCTTTCGCACTTATGGCATTGAATACCACGAGGTTTGCTACATCTACCATTCATATTGTCAATAAAAATGGAACTAACATAATCATTTAATAAGTGGGCTATATTATTTTCAAATACGTAATTTGAATAAACTTATGTGAAAAAATTTCTAATAATGAAGAGATCCACCTGACAATTTCGTCAAATTATAAAAATGCCGTTGTCTTTTCTTCTTAAAAACTAATACAATGCACCAGAATAAGGCTAGTTGTCAATTCACAGGAACAACGCATTATTTAATATATTTTGTCATCAATGGCGTGCTAATAAAATGAAAAGGAAAAATAGTCAGCTTCGTCGTACTTGTTCACTTGATACAAAAATTTGTTCAAAGGCAATGTATGTAGCGAAGTAATAAGTTAACAAAAAAAAAAAATACGAATTTTTGTTTCAACTTGACAAATACGACGAAGATGGCTATTTTTTAAAGATTGCATTTAAAGATTACAAGTGTTGAGGATAATATTAGATATAAATTAAGATTTGATATGAGTCTAATAATATAAATATAGAGTAATTTTCCGTTCAAATCTAATTTTTAAGTTGAATTATTTCCATAGATTTCAACAATTAATTAATGATTTCACATTTTTTTAATTAAAAATTTTGCCATCCTTGCCTATTATTTCTCTCATGTATGTGTGTCAGTTTTCAGTTTTAGTCAATTGCTACATAATTTAGGATTTTTTAACACCTTCAGAATTAATTATCCTTTTAACACGTGGTCAAAAAGATTCTGCCGCTTTTTTTTTAATGCACGTTGGTTTTGGCGTCTCGTAATAATAATACTTTTCTATTGGCTTCAGTGTTGAGACAGCACCGAGCAACTATATATATATATATATATATATATATATATATATATTAAGTGCAATTGATTGTAAAATTCCACCGAAAGCATTTTTGCACAATACACCACAACCCATAACTCAAAGAAGAAACTTAACAAGCTATAGATTTAATCAATCATGCTTCAAACGCAGTGTTTAAGCCTTTCTCCAAAATTCAATCCTTTGCAACAGCCTGGTGGTGAGTCTCCTGTTTCCTCCATGCCTTGACTCTTCATTTTTTATTTTTTGATTACTTCTAATTTTGTATTAATTTTTCAGGTTGCTTGAAAACATTTGCTTCACCGCTGATACAAAACAGGAGTCCAATCAAGAAGGCATCATCAATCAAATGCACATCTAAATTAAGTTCATTTCATTTAACCAATCAAAACAAATTTGCACACAATGATAAGGGTGTAATAATTAGCAACAGAAATGATAAACCATTGAACAAATTACGCCATACTCCATTGCGCATTGGCGTTACAAGATGGTTATGCATTACAATCGGAGGATGGTGATAATGTAGTAGCTGCTAAACCTGCTCCGAGCTTTTTGGATGTTCTCAAAACGAAGCTAACTGCAATCAGCCATTTAACTCGTACTACCTACGCCCAAATTAACATTGTGAGTTGCTTCTTCATAACAATTTTTAAACGATCTCTCTCTACACTGCACCTTGTTTATTGCGGGAGCCTTGTGACAGATATGAGTTTTGATCTTTTTTTTTTTTTTTTCTTTTGTTTTTACAGATTGTAGCGGTAACATCAGTTTGTTTTCTTTTCTTCCCTACAAAGTCTTTCTCAGGTGACTCCCACGTTTCTGTTGGGAGTTTTGAAGGTAATATTATTTTTTAAAGTGTTACAATTATTACCCTGAAATGATTATTTGACTACATTAATTAATTCATCTCATGTATATTTCTGCAGGCAATAGTGCCCACAGTGATGATGAACATTTGTCTATGTTCCTTAAACCAGATTTGTGATGTTGAAATAGACAAGGTATATATCTAATACGTATATATGTGTATATATACTTGATATTATTTCTTTTTGCTAATAAAATAATTTTGATATTATGAAAGATTAACAAACCGTATCTCCCGCTTGCCTCTGGGGACTTATCAATGCCAACTGGAATTGCAATCTGTGTAGGATCTGCACTCCTGGTAAGCAAATTTAAAGCAACTGCCCAGGAAAAAAAAAATTTACAATTTAATTTCCAAAGACATCTACATCGTATCTTATACCATGAATGAATCTACAGAGTATAGCTTTGGGAGTTATGTCAGGATCTCCGGCTGTTGTTTGGGCCGCTATCTTGTGGGGTTTAACTGGAGCAGCTTATTCGGTCCCAGTAAGTGCATAATTTAATAAACATAATACAATATACAAAATCTAATTAATCATCTAATTGTTTGTTTGTTGTTTAATTTCTTGCAGCTCTTGCAGCTTCCGTTTCTTAGATGGAAGTACACATACATTTCTAGCTCCGTTCACTCTAGTGATTCTCATGGGACTTTTACTTCAAATACCATTCTTCATACACAGCCAGAAATACGTGCTAGGTGGACATTTCGTAGTTACAACACCATTTGTTTTTGCAACCACTATTATGTCTATATATGCATTTGTAAACGGACTTCTCAAGGTATGTTATTTGGAAATTGAATACATGTACAAAAAATAAAAAACTAGTTCAATGTATAATGTATGGTACTTGTGATTTAACAGGATCTGCCTGATGTCGAAGGCGACAAAGCATTTGGCATGCAAACACTCTGTGTCCTTTTGGGCAAAGAAAAGGTGTTTCCGCTTTGTGTTAATATGATGTTATTGTTTATTGGGCTACGGAGGTGCTGTAATTGCTGGGGCTTCTGCATCTTCAATGACAAGCAAGCTTCACTGTAAGAAATTTAATTACCCTTGTATATCTATACGTGCTTGAATGTGATGAGGATCTTGGTCACTTATAATTTAACTTTTTACTTTTGGGTATTGTTTTTCGGGCAGATAATTGGCCACAGCGTACTTGCTTTCTGGATGTGGCTTCGATCTCGAAACGTTGATCTTGACAAATTTGAATCAACATTTGGTTTTTACATGTTCCTTTGGAAGGCAAGTGATCATTATCCCTTGATTCTGAATACTGAGTTCTGTTATTTACTTGTTGATTGATTTAGCTTCTAATAAGTATTTTTGTTGCTGTATTTGCAGTTAAACTATATTGAATACATCCTCATCCATTTTCTACGTTGAAAAGGAAGCAAAGGTTCAAATTCCCGTAACAAGTATCATGTCTCCATCCATTCCCTGCCCACAATAACTGTTGTATTATCTTGTTCAGTATATTAATTTACCCCCAGTTATAATGGAGTTTTAATGAGTAGTTGGGTGAATCATACAATTTTTAAATATTGTAATGAGATGAATTAATGAGAATAATTTCTTCATTTTGCCACTTTTTTTTTTTAAATAAAATCGTGGAAATTCCAACACCAAACCACTCCTTATGGGCTTAAGCGGAGAAGGTAAAACCACCCCGATTGTCCGAGACTCTTACAAAAACGCATTCCTTGGATTCGAACCAGGATCTCAGGATGAGATCTCGATCCCTACACACCACCAAGTCACGCCCATTAGGGACATCTTTTTGCCACTCACTTAACCAAATCCTATCTTCCCGTATTTGCAAAATGAAAAAGAAAAATCTTACATTACTGAGCGGAGATGTAATGGAAAACATACTCAACAACAATTTTTATTAACACTGAGAAAAATCAAAAATATGATAATAAAAAGCCAAAAGAGAAAATTACAAAAATTTATAACACACTGTACTAATACTAATAATAATAGAATTCTTATTCTTTAACACTCAAGAAAAGCTTACTCCACTCTATTATATATTAAAGCGTTATTAATATCATTTTTAAGGGCATTGTACAGTACACTGAAACCGATATCGGAGTCATTGAAGTTAAAGTCGAAACCATTAAATTTGAAACTTATAGTATTAAACGTGAAATATTTCAAAATATCCTATCAATTTCAATTTCAATTTCATTTCAAAGAAATATTCAATTTTATTACCCCCAAATACCAGTACCGAAGGCCAAGGGTACATCGCAAAACCCCCTTTAAAGCCACCAACCAACCTATTCTTTCCACTTTTCCTATTCGTAATTTAGGCAAGTATTCTTAACCCAAAATAACATTATTGGTTATCAGCCTTCTGAGAGCTGAAGGCAATTTGATTTTGGTAAATAATTTGAACAAAGGCAAGTTTCATCCTATATAGAAATTGCTTTAGCAATGATTCTGTTGACGGGTGATTTTCGTCTCAGGGGCAAGGGCAGTTTCGAGATAAACCCTCCCGAGACAATCCTCCTTCACCTTAATTTGTTTGGTTATGGGAGATCAAAAACAAATATGGCTAAAGACAAGACAAACACATAAATCGACAAAGAGCGTTTAACGTGATTCGGCGGAGTTAATCCAGCCTACATCCACGGGCACAAAGTAGATGGGGTTATTTTTTACCAAATCGAGCTCGACCGACTTGTTTGGAGGGAGGTTGGTCTAAACGAAACCGAGCTGTTTGTCTTTTAGGTTTTTATAAGTGGTGTTCATCTCCTATCTTTGTTACAAGATTCACTATTTATTTTCTTCTATATCTCTCCAACAAATGAATTCAATTCAACTTCTCTTTTATATTCAAGAGTTACAACACTGTTTCTCTAACTTTGTGATGTTTCCCGCGTGATCTCCGACTGATTGACAGGCTCTCTGCCCCAAGACTGTCTTCGCCGAAAGCAAGCCTTGCCGCCTGACCGCCTGTCACATCAATCTGTTTTCTCCTGCACTGCCACACGCAACAATAATGATGCCAACATGTAAAGAGCCTTTGAATAATGACACGTATCAGAGGGAAAAATCCAGCTACTCTGATATCACGTCTGTCTTCAAGAGGTCAGCCAAGTGATCTACCGAGCTTCTCAAACAAACTGTTCCCGTTCCCGTCCTGACCCGAAATATCCGACTCATCACTCATCAACCGTTCCCGAGGTAGGACATAACCAAATCGAGCATTCGGTCTAATGGGGTCGACCTCAGTTCTGATGTCGTCGGTCTCTGAAATCTGTGCCATGCTGTTCCTCTGGTCGGTCCACACCCGAGAAACTAGACTCGATCAAATCTGGGTCGAAGAACAACATATACCCTCTGAGCATTGGTCCTCCGGACGATGAGACTTCACTCTCTACCCTTATCGAACTGTTCAGATACCTTAGTCGCAGAAATCTCCATCAACATCTGTTCCATAGTTCTCGGTTCCAACGAGTGTATGAGTTGGTGCCGGGAACTACAAAAATCTGAAGTGTGACATCCATCAGCTGGTGGTCGGTCATAGGAACAAAGCAGGAAACAACTTCGGCCTCAATGTTCTCGGCCAAAAAAAGTTCTGATGTCTTTCAAATGACTCCCCAACTTGAAGCAAATTATCCCTTGATTCTGAATACTGAGTTCTGTTATTTACTTGTTGATTGATTTAGCTTCTAATAAGTATTTTTGTTGTTGTATTTGCAGTTAAACTATATTGAATACATCCTCATCCATTTTCTACGTTGAAAAGGAAGCAAAGGTTCAAATTCTTGTAACAAGTATCAGTGTCTCCATTCCCTGCCCACAATAACTGTTGTATTATCTTGTTCAGTATATTAATTTACCCCCAGTTATAATGGAGTTTTAATGAGTAGTTGGGTGAATCATACAATTTTTAAATATTGTAATGAGATGAATTAATGAGAATAATTTCTTCATTTTGCCACTTTTTTTTTTTTAATAAAAAATCGTTGGAAATTCCAACACCAAACCACTCCTTATGGGCTTAAGCGGAGAAGGTAAAACCCCCGATTGTCCGAGACTCTTACAAAAAACGCATTCCTTGTATTCGAACCAGGATCTCAGGGTGAGATCTCGATCCCTACACCACCAAGTCACGTCCATTAGGGACATCTTTTTGCCCCTCACTTAACCAAAATCCTATCTTCCCGTATTTGCAAAATGAAAAAGAAAAATCTTACATTACTGAGCGGAGATGTAATGGAAAACATACTCAACAACAATTTTTATTAACACTGAGAAAAATCAAAATATGATAATAATAAAAAGCCAAAAGAGAAAATTACAAAAATTTATAACACTGTACTAATACTAATAATAATAGAATTCTTATTCTTTAACACTCAAGAAAAGCTTACTCCACTCTATTATAAGCGTTATTAATATTCATTTTTAGGGCATTGTACAGTACACTGAAACCGATATCGGAGTCATTGAAGTTAAAGTCGAAACCATTAAATTTGAAACTTATAGTATTAAACGTGAAATATTTCAAAATATCCTATCAATTTCAATTTCAATTTCAATAGAAATATATCAATTTTATTACCCCCAATACCAGTACCGAAGGCCAAGGGTACCATCGCAAAACCCCCTTTTAAAGCCACCAACCTATTCTTTCCACTTTTCCTATTCGTAATTTAGGCAAGTATTCTTAACCCAAAATAACATTATTGGTTATCAGCCTTCTGAGAGCTGAAGGCAATTTGATTTTGGTAAATAATTTGAACAAAGGCAAGTTTCATCCTATTAGAAATTGCTTTAGCAATGATTCTGTTGACGGGTGATTTTCGTCTCAGGGGCAGTTTCGAGATAACCCTCCCGAGACAATCCTCCTTCAACCTTGAATTTGTTTGGTTATGGGAGATCAAAAACAAATATGGCTAAAGACAAGACAAACACATAAATCGACAAAGAGCGTTTAACGTGATTCGGCGGAGTTAATCCAGCCTACATCCACGGGCACAAAGTAGATGGGGTTATTTTTTTACCAAATCGAGCTCGACCGACTTGTTTGGAGGGAGGTCTAAACGAAACCGAGCTGTTTGCCTTTTAGGTTTTTATAAGTGGTGTTCATCCTATCTTTGTTACAAGATTCACTATTATTTTCCTCTATATCTCTCCAACAAATGAATTCAACTTCTCTTTTATATTCAAGAGTTACAACACTGTTTCTCTAACTTTGTGATGTTTCCCGCGTGATCTCCGACTGATTGACGGGCTCTCTGCCCCAAGACTGTCTTCGCCGAAAGCAAGCCTGCCGCCTGACCGCCTGTCACATCAATCTGTTTTCTCCACTGCCACACGCAACAATAATGATGCCAACATGTAAAGAGCCTTTGAATAATGACACGTATCAGAGGGAAAAATCCAGCTACTCTGATATCACGTCTGTCTTCAAGAGGTCAGCCAAGTGATCTACCGAGCTTCTCAAACTGTTCCCGTCCTGACCCGAAATATCCGAACTCATCAACCCGTTCCCGGAGGTAGGACATAACCAAATCGAGCATTCGGTCTAATGGGGTCGGCCTCAGTTCTGATGTCGTCGGTCTCTGAAATCTGTGCCATGCTGTATCCTCTGGTCGGTCACACCCGAGAAACTAGACTCGATCAAATCTGGGTCGAAGGACAACATATACCCTCTGAGCATTGGTCCTCCGGACGATGAGACTTCACTCTCTACCCTTATCGAACTGTTCAGATACCTTAGTCGCAGAAATCTCCATCAACATCTGTCCCATAGTTCTCGGTTCCAACGAGTGTATGAGTTGGTGCCGGAACTATACAAAATCTGAAGTGTGACATCCATCAGCTGGTGGTCGGTCATAGGAACAAAGAAGGAAACACTTCGGCCTCAATGTTCTCGGCCAAAAAAAGTTCTGATGTCTTTCAAATGACTCCCCAACTTGAAGCAAATACCCATTTTACCCTTCTGGTAGCCGTCCTTCGATAACCGCAAGCCATCACATCTTCTTAAATGCCCATCAAATCACCTTTAGGGTTTAACCCGAGTGTGCCACTTGTCAAGAGCCCATGGTCTTCCCGCCAAAGAACCAAATCAATCAACCATTCTTCGAGACAGACAAAAGTCTTTCAATCTTAACCGTTTATCCCAATGTGATCAGACGAAGCCTGAGGGTGACATACGACGTACATCCGAAGCCTTCTTGGATCCGACGGCCGCAAATACACCAAGCTGACTATAAGAATGTCAGGCAACATTTTTTTCTCTCTTTTACGAAAATCACAACTCTTAAACTGTAAAAGTTCTCTCATTCGTGAGACCAGTAACCTTCCAACCGACCAGAACAATCACCAACTCTTCTTCTCAACCCAAGTAAGTTTCTACTCGACCCCTCACTTTTTTTTTGTATTCTATCATCATTGTTTGTTGCTTGCGGATGTGTGTTTACTTGTTGCTACTTGTTCTTCGTTTCTTCTGGCATGTCAATCTCTTTGTTATGTGTTGCGAAGCATGTTTCGGGTTTGGTGCTGAGTGTAAAGTATATGTGTTCTCAGGTATAAGGATGGGTAGTGGGGTAGGATGTATGCGTTTCAGGTTTTTTTAAGTTTCGTATTTAGTTGTATGTGTTTAGGAAGAGACTTGTCGTGTATGGCCATTGCGAGGGGCATTTAGAGACTGTAGGCTTAAGTCCCAGGAAGTTAGAATAGCCTTCGAATCCGCGATGTCTTAAACTGACCACTGACTGACCTTCTCATTCATGGCGACTGTCAGGAATGTCTGACGTTGAGTCCTCTTCGGTCAGGCCTGCAAAACCTCAACCTCCTCGTACTGAAGAATCCTCCTCCAGCTCAGGCTTACCCAGCCTATAGGAGCTAGATACCACGCCAACCCCTTCTCAAGAGGAGAATGTCACTTACCACCCTAGAATTCCTCGGAGAGACCCCGAGCCGGGCGAATTAGACCATTCTGCCTTGGATATGAACCGCCCATCCACCATCACTGAAGATACTCTGGCCGTGCTCCACCAACAGTACGAGATCTCGATTGACATAGCTCTTGAAGTCCCCGATCTGTGTGAACGCGCGAGCCAGCCTGACTCCGGCGCGATGACTCTTCTCTCTTCCTTCTTCGAGTGCGATCTTCAGCTGCCCATTCAACCATACTTTGTGGGGATGCTGGCCAGGATGGAGATTGCCCTCTGCAAACTAAACCTGAACAGTTAGAGAATATTGGCCGGTTGCATGTGATCTGGCACTGGGCAGGCCTCGGGGAACCGACCTTCGAGGAACTGAAGAGACTTTACAAACTGAAGGCCAACCTCTGATCCCATCACGGTTGGTACTACCTCTCCTCATATGCCGATGCCCCTGCCATCATCAAAAACCTTCCCCAAACCAACAAAAATTTCAAAGACCCTTGGTTCTGGGCCTCAAGCGACTGGGGACGAACTTGGCCGATGTTCTCAGAGGAGACAGAGGTCCTCTACATCTTCAGAGCGGAAGGTTAGGAATCGAACCCTTAGCTTCTCTTCCTTAATTTTGTTGATTAACTACTAACTCTCCAATCCTTCTCAGTCTGCTGGAGGGATCCTCCTAAGCTCACCCATGAAGTCCGAACTAGGATCATGAGGGCTCAAAGTTTTGCCAGTCATTGGAAGAAAGTAGTCAATGATACAACCTTTGTGGAATCGGGCCACATTCAGAATGCACCCCCCACAGGCCCCGAAGCGGTTAGGTAGCTTCCTACTAACCTTAGAACAGACTCCGTATGCTTGACCCAAATGCGAATGAGATCTTTCTGAATTCAGAAACAGATCATGCTCTTTGCCTTGTGTTCTGCAGGAATGTCAAAGCAGCCCAAATACCTTGAACGGATCCAGGGACTGGCCGAAAAACCCAGTTCGGGCGAAGTCGAAAGCTCTCGGAGATGGTTGACCACTCCGATTCCCGCGGAGGCCAAAGGAAAAACCAAATCGGTTGGTCAGTCAGCGGTACAGCCCGTACCTTCTCCAATAAGGGCGGCAGCAAACACAACTGTCCGACCTTCATCTAGCTCCCCAGGCCTTCGAGCAAACATCATCGCCTATCTGGAGATGTAGCGGCCGAACCTGAAGAGGAGGAGGAGGAAGAGCAGCCTTTGAGGAGAAGGTCCATTGCTCGGGGGAGCGGCGAGCTGCTGATGCTCCTCCAAGTTCCGGAAAGAGTGTTGTGGCGCTGGGGTGGATGATCTTAGCGAAAGGGTCTGAGAGACCACTTCTCATATGGTGCCGGCATTCAATCAGCTAGCTGAAGCAGTGCCTCTCGAGAAGATCCCTCAATACGAGGACGTCTCTCCGGAGGAAGTGATTTCCCATTTCTCCCTCCGAATTGCCGAAGTAGACTTTCTTATTTTCTCCCGCACTATACTTTTACTTGTTTTCTAACTTCTTCTCTTCTTTCTTGCAGGATAACTATGTGATGGCCCGGAATAAGGACCTGCTTATGAGTCTCTTGTCCGAGGGGGGCCAGGTACAGAGGCTCCAAAGCCAAATTACTGAACGGGAAGCCGAGCTGACCAAAAAAGATGACACAATCAAAACTCTTGAGCAGACTGCGGCCGAGGCCCTTTCACTGAACGAGTCCCTCCGTAATTCCTCGGCCATAGTCAGGAAGAACGCAGAGGCCGCTCAGGAAGAAAACAAACGCCTGAGGTGGGAGGTGGCGAGCTCTGAATCCAAGCTGAAGAAAATTACTGAAGAGAGAGATCGGGCTCTGGAGGCGTAGAGAAAGAGGGAGGCCGAACTGAAGGTTGAGCTAGAGAGAACGATGGGGTCGGCGACTGTGCCCAAATTATTCTGATGCTGATGCCTGAGGTCAACATGGGACCGATCCACGTGGCCATCCGTTTCTGCAAGGGGGAGCTTTTAGAGGAGGAGGCCCACAAGTTACTTGCCCTCCCATTGGAAGAAATCCATGATCCTGAGCCCTTTTCTGCCGTGCCAATGTCCCCAGTTCTTGAGGAGATCCAGCCTGAGGCTCCTTCCCCTGCCCCTGAAGTGTCTGAGGCCGAACTGGAAGCCTCACTTACCTTCCAAGCTGAAACCGAGGTGCCTCCTGCCGAGCCCGTTCCTGACATCCAGCCATCCGGACCTGACCAGGAAGAAACAGTTGTCCCTGCGCGGGCTGATGAATGAGGGTGACCCGAATGGGGCCTTATG
The DNA here is from genome assembly GCA_019454045.1 of Zanthoxylum bungeanum. NCBI lineage: Eukaryota > Viridiplantae > Streptophyta > Magnoliopsida > Sapindales > Rutaceae > Zanthoxylum > Zanthoxylum bungeanum. The sequence continues at coordinate 24,243 of SKCR01034775.1, read as the reverse complement.
TAAGTTCAGACAATATACTTCTTTTTGTAATAACAATTGCAACCCTTCCTACGCATTACACTTGTATGTTTTATTTACTGCTTCTCACACTTGGATTATTTCGTCTTCAAATTTTCTAACTTGCTCTTCCAAATCTGAATGTGATGAGAAATCTTGTACCCGACCAATTTGAGTCTGATCAAGAGGGAAATACTATATTCCCTAGCTGGTGATAGATGCCCTTGATAGGAGATTTCCCAACCCCGAGCTGAAGAAAAACTTGGCTCCAGGGGAATATTACCTCCCTAGACCAACAAGGATATGGCCATAGGGGAATGCCCGTCCTCATGCCGATCTCACGCACTCGGTGGGACGTAACCCGACCCCGAGCTAAAGAAAAAATTGGCTCTAGGGGAATGTTACCTCAAGACCAATAAGGATTTGGCCATGAGGGAATGCCCGTCCCCATGCCGATCGCACGCACTCGGTGGGACGTAACCCGACCCCGAGCTGAAGAAAAACTTGGCTCTGGGGGAATGTTACCTCCCCATACCAATAAGGATCCGGCCATTAGAGAATGCTTCATCCCCATACCGATCGCACACACTCAGTGGGACGTAATCCGACCCCGAGTTGAAGAAATACTTGGCTTTGGGGGAATGTTACCTCCCTAGACCAACAAGGATCCGGCCATGGGGGAATGCATGTCCCCATGCCGATCGCATGCACTCGGTGGGACGTAACCCGACCCCGAGCTGAAGAAAAACTTGGCTCTAGGGGAATGTTACCTCCCCGGACCAACAAGGATCCAGCCATGGGAGAATGCCTATTCCCATGCCGATCGCACGCACTCGGTGGGACGTAACCTGACCCTGAGCTAAAGAAAAACTTGGCTCTGGGGGAATGTTACCTCCCCATACCAATAAGGATCCGGTCATGGGGAATGCTCTGTCCTCATGCCGATTGCAGGCACTTGGTGGGATGTATCCCGACCCCGAGATGAAGAAACAAAACAGACTCGGCAGAACGAATCAAGCCCCGAGCTGGTGGAACAGAACATACTCGACAGAACAAATCCAACCCCGAGCTGGTGGAACATTACAGACTCGACGAAACGAATCCAGCCCCGAGCTGGTGGGAAATAACAGACTCGGCGGAACGAATCCAGCCCCGAGCTAGCGGAACATAACAGACTCGACGGAACGAATCCAGCCCCGAGCTGGTGGAATATAACAGACTCGGTGGAATATGTTGGACAATTATGAGCCATAGCATCACTATTTGTAAAAGACATTGTGTTTTTGTACAAATTAATTATGTAGCAAAGGAAATTGCCTTTTATCATTTCGTAATTAGATTACTTAAATGTGTGAATGATGAAAGTCCTGATGATTAGTTCCGGATTGAGATGATATGAGACAGTATCAATCCACGATGGTTTAATCATTAAATATCCCTAGTCGTAGTATTATCGAGACTGGACATCGATAATACGAAATAGACTAGTATCGTACTTGTGCGTGTTATGGAAGCGTAACATCATAGTTCTCATATATTTAAGTATTGGCTACTTATGCAAGTGTGGTGGGAGGTTGTGTTTTACCGATGGTACGGAAAACAGCTTCACTCTGGATAGACCCCACGGAATCCCATTGGTAGTATGACTATGTGTCTATGGGAGTCCGCATCAGGGTAGGTGTATTTGGTCTTAACCTGAGACTTGCATCGCTAGTACTTGCGACAATCAATACGCTTTGGTTTTGGTCGTCCAAGACTTTAACAGGTTCTGTGTACGCCTCTTCTGGTTTATTGAGAATCGTAGTATATTGGGTGTGATGTCAAGATGGAAGTATCACTTCAGTCATATGGAGATTATGGTCACACAAGGATACATAACTGGTTCTCTAAAGGGTGGCAGCCATCGGGATAATATGACTAGGTCATGATTATCCGATAATAAAGAGACTAGTTGCCAGTGATCCGATATATGCTTCGTACGAGGCAGACACTATTCCAGCCCCATGCCTTGCATGTGACATCCGATACTAGATCGAGATACGCAATACTACGTATACTACGCCTGATATAGATTATATATTCCATTAAGAATATTTCTGGAGAATTGGGTAGGCATGGCGCTTTGCAACCTTATCTCGTAAATCGGTAAGAACGTAGTACGAGGTATATACGTGTTCGGATAGTCTGACGACCAGATTTATTGCTAACATATCCATGGATCTCTTGGGTCGCTTCCCGAAAATTTACCGATGACGTATGATTCAAACTTTATTAATCTGGGATTAATAGCGGAGAGACTTTATCTGGGATAAAGTACTATTTGAAGAGAGAAAACGATTAATTTGGAATTAATCTGGGATTCACCCATCACATTTGCCTATAAAAACAAAACTATTCCAACCTTTGGGGATCCTCTCATTCACGCACATACAGAAAAAAAAACCTTAGCATTCCTGCCTAATACACTCAAGAAAGCAACAAAGAATTTTCTCTCATCCTCCTCCCTCTATCACCGAGAAACATCACCCCTAAACATTCCATTGCCAAGACTAAATCATAGCCCCATATAATCCCCATACACTACCAAACATCATAGCCTCATACAGCCCTAAACTACCAAAAATCACAGCCCCTAAATCCCCAAAACAGTAACTAAAAACTGCACTATAATATCACATAAAATAGTAAGAAAGAAACAGCTAAAAAATGCAGCAAACAGCAGCCAAAAATGCAACAAACAGTGACCAAAATACAGTAGTAAAACAACAGTAAAACGGAGGGAAAACAGCAGCCCGAACAGCAAAGCAGCGAAGGGAAACATTGAACCAGTGAAACAGATGAGTTGCAGAGCATCCACCATTCCGACGACCGCGTACGGTACTTCCGAGAGTCGACATAAAATGTTAGACCTGAGGGCACTCTTCGTATTTATTTTTATTCATCTTTTAATCGTTTTAGTTATTTATTTCGTATGAGAGTCGTTCATGGATGCATGTTGTGGCTTTGAATAAAATGAAAAATGTGTCACCTATTGTGGTATATAGGATGGAAACCTAGACATAAATTCTGTAGCCGAATTCGAATGGACGGTAGTGCGGTCTGTACTTGGGATACAACTCCACGTACCACTTGAGCAAACGACACATATTTTGTTTTATGTTGTTTGATTCGTTTATTATCCGTTATTTAAATTCTGCATGTTATTTGTTTGTGTAATGATGAGATAAATCGTATGGGCTTAGTAAGTTGGATTAAAGGTCCTCCGTTTTGAGGGGTTAAAATTCTTTACACGATGTTTTGCCACGCCGGATGACGTATATCCGGTTGAATGTAAGATGTGTTCAATCGGGTATACAAAGTCCGATATCATTGTCTTTATTTTTGTATGCATTATGTCATTAGCGCATGGGCTTAGTAAGTTGGATTAAATGTCCTCCGTTTCGAGGGGTTAAAATCCTTTACCACGATGCTTCGCCGCACCGGATAACGTATGTTCGGTTCAATGTAAGATGTGTTCAATCGGGTATACAAAGTCCGATATCGTTGTCTTTATTTTTATATGCATTATGTCATTAGCGCATGGGCTTAGTAAGTTGGAATAAAGGTCCTCCGTTTCGAGGGGTTAAAATCTTTTACCATGATGCTTCGCCGCGCCGGATGACGTATATTCGGTTGAATGTAAGATGTGTTCAATCGGGCATACAAAGTCCGATATTGTTGTCTTTGTTTTTATGTGCATTATGTTATTAGCGCATGGGCTTAGTAAGTTGGATTAAAGGTCCTCTATGTCGAGGGGTTAAAATCCTTTACCACGATACTTTGCCGCTCCTTGTAGTCCGTTATTATTTATTAGGTGTCATCTATTCATCCGTTCACGTATGCGTCATGTTGTTTACTGCCTTTTTTGAGGTCACTGATGTAACCCCGTTCGAACGCGTTTCAAAACGCCGCACGAACGCATGTTTTCTGTCTCAGTTCGTTCGAACATGTTTACTAACGCTACGCGAACGCGCACATATTTCCTTTGTTTTATTCATGCATCAGGTCTGGTCCCGTTCGAACACGTTCTCAAATGCTATACGAACGCGAACCTTTTGTTTACCGTTCGAATGTGTTTACGAATGCTACACTAACGCGCATACACTGAACTGAGTCCTTTTCATCACATGTCATGCATAATTGTTTCTTAGGTGATTTCTCTTGTATCATGTAATCAATCATATTATTTATATCCCTGCTTTTATCTGTTTGATGTGTTTATGAGATGGTATTCAAGCATGATTTAGCCTATTTAGTTGTTCATTTTCAAGCATGATTAGTCATTTATTTTACGTTTGGAATTTGCATTATGTTTAGGTTGTTCTTTGTTTTCCGCATTTTACGATCGAAGTATGTTCATGAGATTGCCGTGTGATATTGAATGTTCACCGTTATTCCAATTTGCTTTCATGCTTGATTGTATAATTATTATCTACTGGCATGCCTATGATCGAATGTAATGTGCTTATGACATTGTATGCTAGCCGTATTTATCTCTATGCATGCAAATTTGGACATAGATTATACGCAAATAGATTGTATGCAAATTGAGACATAGATTAAATGCAAATAGGTTGTATGCAAATTCGAACATAGGTTATATGCAAACTTAGATTTGAGCCTTGTACTTATGCATGCGAACTTAGGAGTAAATTATCCTTGAAAATAAATGTTGTTTAGGCTTGGTTGAATTATCGCACAAATCATTTTATTACAAGTGGCATAAGTAAGGGACCATTCCGAACCCAATGGTTTGAGGTCTTCCCTTGCGAGGGGTGAGTGTGACCTTAAATCTTTGTCACGGTTCACACCGGATGGCGACTCCATCATTCTCCGGTTTAGTCCCCCGCGGGCTACTCCGTACTCCCAACCGGGCCACGAGCCCGGAACATCATGCGTCGCCCAGTTTCTGTGTCCCACACATATATAAAATATGCATGCAGTGGATAAAAGTTTAATTCTATCTAAATAATAGAATAACGAAAAAAACATAAGCGGCAATTTTCATAATATTACACACTACATTGGTTATGAATTTTTTAACCTAGCAGTGTCTTCCACTACTTTACGTAATACCGTATTCCCCAACGAAAAATGAGAATACAATAATTAAATAGAATTCCATAATGGGAATGAACCCCGTGAATATATTTCAACTCACAGCTTTGGCACGTTCTCGCCTACGTATATTCACGGGTAGACAACTCATTGTCAATCACATTCGTTGTGACTCCTGATTTTGTCCTGACCGTTTCTCGTTGTGACAGCTTTGGCATGTTCACAGAAGGCGTATCAAAGCTTCACTTGTCAATGACAAACTCAAGCTACCGATATAGTCCTGATAGCTTTGGCACGTTCAGCATTTCCACTTTCACTTGAATTTTCTCTTATCATATAAGTTCTACCAGTTCAAATGAACTACCTTCAACCATAACTGCACAGCTTTGACACGTTACAACTATAGCATCATGAAAACATTCACATCCGTATTGACAAGGCGGACGGAGAAACAAGTATTCCTAATTCTAGCCACTTTATAAAACCTTATTTAACGGGGATTTTCCTAAAAAGATGTAATTCACTTTATTTAATCAAATTAAATAAATACATGCATGTAAAAAGTAAAAATTAGATTAAATATAAAATTTAAATGGCTAATCATATCATGGGTTCAGAACTAGACTCGCTCTGATACCATTTTGTTGAGGTTTAATTAGGGCGGCCCAGCAGAAGAAGCGCAATTCAGGCGAAATCGTAGTTTAAAATTTTTAAACTTACGAATAAATTATTCAATATCCAATATTAATAATTCATTCATATTTCACCTAAACATATTTATTCGATATCAAATAACGACATAAATAATATAGAAACACCGTGAAATGTTTACGAAAATATTTTTCCGCAAAATAGCATAAAACATGTTTCCGACCGAACTGACCGACTAATGCACATGGGGACTACCCAGGTAAGCCCCAAAAATATTTGAACAGTTTGTGGGCTGCCCGAACTGTGACCAACTCACTGTTTGGACAGCCGTTACCCGGTAACGCCGTTTTTCACCGTTTTCGTGTATTTTCACTCCGAAATAATTTTCGGTAATTATTTTTCTTGGACAATTAAAATAAACTTATTTATTTTAATTACTCAATACTTAAAAACTGAAATTTTACCCAAGAAATCATATTTCTTGAAAATTACCATTTGACCCCTAAACTTTGCATTTTGTTTATTTTAGTCCTCAAATTGTCAAATATAATTTTCGATGATTCCAAATCAGTTGTAAAATGATTTTCAACATGTCCAACACATCAAAATACAAATTGCAACAAAATCCCCACTAAAAGACAAAATTATGGAGAAGCCCTAAAGGTTTCTATAATTTTATAATTTAGTCCAATCTTGTTCAAAATAAGTCAAGATCAAATCCAATCAATCCAAAATTTAATATGCATCATATACATACCATAATATATCACATATATGAAAAGCCTCAAAATTGGAATAGGTTAAGAACCATAATTTATTTGGTAACTTGTGTTAATAAAACAAGTCTCACCACTTGAAATAACCCAAGAACAACTCTAGGTCATAAATGAGTGGCCTTAAAACTCTAGAATGGGAACTTGATTACTAATTAATCAAAAGAATGCTTAATAACTAATTATAAGCATACTTTGTTAATAAACATGCAAACATCTTTCCAACAAGTCTCAAACCAATTTAATTACATACTTAAAGAGTAGAGAAAATTCTAAGCAACACATGTTGAAGTTTAGAAACATGGAAACATTTTTCTAGTTGAAGAAAGTTGGAAAATACTTACAAAATCAAATTTTCCTTAAGCTTTTTCCTTTATTCTTCAAGCATTTGTCTCAAACTTTACTTGTAATTTATTTGGTAACTTGTGTTAATAAAATAAAACGAAACAAAAAATCTTATATACATTTCTCAAATTGGCGTGAATGGCAAAAACAAATACAAGATTTTTGTTAATTTCATTTCAATTTCATTTACTAAGTTACTTGTTCCATTTGATAACTATTACCAAAAAAGTAAATCAACAAGTGTTACCAATCAAATGGTGCCATTTCCTAACATTAATCATGTAAAAAGATATTTATAAAATAATTACTTTAATCATTTAACATTTAAATAATTAAATACAAATATCTAAAATATATGTATTATATATATTGACATTATATAATCAAAATACATATATTAATGATATATGTCAAATATCTCAATTTGACATTTAATTAATGCGTATGTAATAAAATCAAATATTAAATACAAATACACATTAATTATGAAATGACCATTAGGTCAATTTGCATGTATTTTTCATTTAACGGTTAAACGATTTATAAATAATCTTCATTATTCATAAAAGTTGCCCTAGTGCTATACGAGTATATTTCATTAGTGAGACTCTCTAGATTTAGGCATATCCGTCACAGAATCCAATTTCGTGTCCATAATTCACCCACCCTTAAATTATGACGACCACATATAAACTCATTGAATCATATAGGTCGAGGTAATTGCATACGTATAATCCCCCGTCACAGGTATCCGGATTATCCTAGAGATATAGATATAAACTTCAAATCTCTATAGGTATAATCTTGTCGATGTATCTATTAGCAATCTTCTAAATAACACTCGGAACTTACTTCCGAAGTATACCACGGCCATGGATTTAACAGATTGCTAATCATATAATGAATACATATGCCATGTACACATGACTGACAGATCTTATCTTGATACACACAGGATATCATGAGCATGAGTCCACATCCAACGAACATGAGGAGGTCTGATCTTAATATATCGGTGACATGACTTCCATCTAAGTGTGGAGGATAACTCATATATCCACAGTGGTATCTCAAGTCAAAGAATCACTATGCTACTCAATCTGAGAAGATTCCTATTGACGTTGGTGTACCATGTATTAGGTAATCTTCGGTGAGTCGTTCAGTGTTTATCAAATAAACACCTACACGTCTATATGAGTCTCCCGAGACTTATGGTTCATTGGGATAAACCATCGGACCAAGTCTGATATACGACATGTACTGGTCTCAGCAAATTTTACTAACCGACATGTGTCAGTAAATCTTGATCAGAAACTTTATTTGATAATATATATATAATAGTGACACTTCCCAATGTCAATTACAAGTTACGTTGTAATTGCGTACTACATTATATATTATCGAGTCTTTGTCTAATATATATATCACTAAACATGATTTAGTTTCAATCTAATGAATTAGATCGAATATATATAATAAAAGACAAGAGGTGCAACCATAAATAAGTAATATTATGGAAAAAGATACTGCATGTATTCATGAATCGGACATAAATACGATCTGGATTGACGCTCCGAGCACCAACCATAACAATAATTTCCTTGGAACATCTCTAGATTTCATTATCAAAACCATCGGATCCCATCTAGATTCACATTTGACTTTGTACGCTAGTTATTCAAAACCATCCAATACTTTTCATAAAACTTGACTAGTCGAATGATATCGTATTAGTGAATCATGATAATTTCCATACAAGTTAGAATCGTATTGCAGGTCAAAGGACATGATGACACTGGTGTATTATAACAATGATCAATGACCTAAAATAACTTTACCATGTGATCAATCGTTTCCGTGGTCGTGTTTGATGTTTCATTCTTCAAATGAATCACCAATTATTTATGTCATATTATGATATGAGACTCATCATCCATTCTATTAACATTTAATCTTAATCTTAAGCCACATACAACAGTATTGGTCCTAATATATTATTACCTTGTACAATAATCATTTGACCAAGAATATATTTTAACACTTATTCATATAAATATCGTTGACTTTTATGATCTCAAACTCATTTGGGATAACGATGATAGTTTAACATAAATCTCGGGACATACACATATAGATAAATATAAACAATGTGTAAAAAAAAACAATTGTATTTATTATTATTATTATTTATTACAATAAAATTATTTATTTATCCTATAACCATAATTGATTCTAAGGCATACTTTATAACACCTTTGATATCACATGAATTTTAACGTTTCTCTCAGCTTCTCAGCGAACAAAATGGATAAGGATGTATTCAATATAGTTCAACTGCAAATGCATCAACATAATTACGTTAGAAGTTAAATAACCCGACAAGTGAATAATGGAACATGTGAAAATTAAGGAAGAATAAATTTACCTTCCAAAGGTACATGTAAAAATTAAATGTTGATTCAAAACTATCAAGGTCAACCTTTTGTGATTGACGCCACGTCATGAAAGCAAGTATGCTGTGGCCAATTATCTGCAAGAAATTAAATAAATAAATACATAAACCATTGATTATAAGTGATTAATATCATAATCACATTAATAAATTTACAAGGGTAAATTTCTTACAGTGACAAGCTTGTTTATCAAGAAAGATGAAGAAGCCCCAGCAACAATAGCACCCCCGTAACCCAACAGCATCAGAGTAACACAAAGCCGAAGAACTTTTTCTTTCCCCAAAAGCACACAGAGTGTTTGCATGCCAAATGCTTTGTCGCCCTCGACATCAGGTAGATCCTATCAAATCACATAAATAAGTATAAATAAGTAAATCAGTAACCATATATTATGTTTTGAACTCGATTTATGTGAATTCGATTTCTTACCTTGAGCAGTCCATTTACAAATGCGAAGATTGATGTAATAGCGATTGTGAAAATAAATGGTCTCGTAAGTACAAAAGGTCTACCAAGCAAGTATGTCTGGCTGTGTATGAAGAAAGGTATTTGAAGTAAAAGTCCCATGAGAATCACCAGAGTGAATGGAGCTAGAAATGTATGTGACTTCCATCTAAGTAAGGGAAGCTGAAAGATTAATTAAGAACATGTAAAACCAATTAGATGATTATTAATCTTGATTTTGCAAAGAGTATTATGTTAACTTCCAGAAGCATGCAATTGAGTCACTTACAGGGAGGGAATAAGCTGCTCCAGTTATAAACCACACGATTTGAGCCCAAATAATAGCTGGAGATCCAGACATAACCCCCAAAGCCATACTCTGTAAATAAATGGTCACAAAATTTATTGTATGTAAATAAACTTAGAAATTAAAGTTTGAAATTAAGCTTTTGCTTGTCAGTTGCTTTGCTTACCAGAAGTGCACATCCTGCACAAATTGCGATTCCAGTTCCCATTGACAAGTCCCCAGATGCAAGGGGGAGGTACGGCTTGTTAATCTGAAAAAAACGTTAAGTTAATTTATTAGCACCCAAAAAAAATAAAATAAATAAAAACATATACATATTCGTGTGTGTGTGTGTATATATACATACCTTGTCTATTTCAACATCACAAATCTGGTTTATGGCACACAGGAAATTGTTCATCAATATTGTGGGTATTATGGCCTGCATAAAGATCAAAATGAATTAATGTTATTCAGATAAACATTTTTCCGAGTAAGTAATTGTATTAGCTCCGCCATTGCTCTTTTAGCCCCAGTGACTAGTGAAAGAAAATTGTTTGAATACTAGTCGACCAAACCTTTAGAGGCTAAAAGCAAAAATAAATATTTACCTTCAATATTCCCATTAAAAATGTGGGAGTCACTTCAGAAAGACTTTGTACCGGAAGAAAAGAAATTGATGTTATCGCCACAATCTGTAAAACAAAAATTGAAACTCCCATCATCAATTATACTTATTATGAAGGATATATATATAGAAAGAAACTAATTAACAAACAACTTACAATGTTAATCCAAGCGTAGGGACGAGTTAAATGGCTGACTCCATTTAATTTCTTCATGAATCCTTCCAGAAAGCTTGTAGCAGCAGCTTTACTATCATCCTCGGATGTTAATGCATGACCATCTTGTAAAGCCAATGGAGGGCAGTGTTTGTTCAATGGTTTCAGATTTTTATTGCTAATAATTACACCCTCATTGTGTGTAAATTTGTTTTGATTGGTTAAATTAAATGAACTCTGTGAAGAGCATTTGATTGAGTACTTGTTGCCTGGGCTTCTGTTTATGACGGCGCCATGTGTTTTTGTCAATGGCGATTGAAATGTTTTAAAGCAACCTGAAATTAATATTATTTAAAGGTCAAAAAAATGAAGTAGTCGAATGAAGAGCCATATGGCAAGGGGGGGGGAACAAGAGACTTTACCTGGCTGCTGCAAAGGATTGAATTTTGGAGAGTGGCTTAAACACTGCATTTGAAGCATGATTGAATAATTTGTTCTGTTTCTTCCTGAGTTTTCTGATTTTTGATTGTGATATGCAGTGGCTTATAGAATCTTACCAGCAACCAATATATATAGAGGTAACGAAATTAAAAAACGACCCTTCAGAATAATCGCAAAATCCTTTTAGAACTCACCCGGCCATCTAACATACATTTGTCGTCTAGCTACGCATATCTCAAAAATCAATTAATTGAATTTGAAAGTGGATTCGCACATGACCTGCGTTGTGTATTCAGTGTTTTTTTTTTTTTTTTCTTTTTTAAATAAGTTAGGATGGATAATTATTAAATAATAATATAAAAATAATTAAATTATAATTATGTATTGTTATTAAAATATGTGCGAAAGAAAAATATAAAAAATTTAATATAATTCGACTTACTTCAACAGGATCTAAATTTTTAATAAAATTTCATAAGGTAGGCAAAGAAGAGAAATTATTGATTCACCTAATAGAGAATTGTCATTATATGAAAGAAAATTATGAATTAGTTTCAACTTGACTTCAAATTTTACGTTCGGTCTGGCGGGCTATGAACATTCTTGGTAGCCGGCTCACTCATGCGTCAGTTGCCAGCATTGACTGACAACACTATTGAAAACCTACAACTAAGGATGACAAAAGAACCGAATTCTGACGATTCAAAAAGATCCGGGTCTGTAATATAATTTTCACATATCCGAGATCTTATTTTAAAGACCCATATAAATCCGGATTCAGATCTGAATTCACATTATTCCGGATTTAGTTAATTTTTTTAAAAAATTAAAAATAGAAAAACAATCATCATATTCATCACTCATCAATCCATCTTCATCTCATCATCTTCACCACTCATCAAATCATCATCTTTGTCATCTTCATCCATCATCATCTTCATCAGTCATCATCTACAAAATGCGAATTCCATATCCGAATTCGGATATATCCAGATCTGTACCAGGCATATCCGGATCCGGATAATTTTTCTCAGATCTTAATCCGGACTCGAGAATCAAAAATCATTTTCGAAGCCGGACTCAGATCTAACCGGACCCGGATCTTAGTCCGGAATTTTGCCATCTCTACCTACAACGGATTTAAATTGAGCCACAAACTAAAGAGAAATTATAGGTAAATAAAGTGATGACTGAATTTTTATTCTTTTAATAATAATAATTTTTTTTTAAAAAAAGTGAAATATTTAAATTATTATTTAATACACAAAAAGATAAAAATTTAGTCTTTGTCCTCACTTTGTTTACATATCATTTCTCCAAACTAGCCTTTTATATGAGTGTTTTCATAACTGGACCGGTGATCTAAAAGGCTCAATGGGTCACTGATACAATCGATTGAACCGTTCTAAAAAATTATAGAACCGGTTGATGTCATAAATATTTTTATTTAATTAAAAATTATAAAACAATATTAAATTTTAGTTTTTTGTTTGAAAAATTAAAAGAAATTTGAACCGGTTCGCCGTATTTGACCGATTTTTTAAAGATCATTTTTATGTTTGGTTGGACCGGATTCACGGTCGACTCCTGATTCGACCAATTGAACTGACCGGTCAGATCCTATTTTAAAAATAATGTTTTATATAAGAAGGCTTTATACTGGTCCACAAACTAAAAGGTGGTCTTTTATATAAGGAGGCTTTATATGAGTTTTTAAAATATGTGTGTAGGAGCGAAGCGGGGTTTACCGCTATGCCTATGATGTTCGGCGACCATGACACTGTTGGGCTCGCAGCCTGTAGAGAGTACAGATTAGCCCACGGGGGACTAAACCCGAGAATGAAGGAGTCGCCACCCAGTGTGAACTGGGAAAGATTTAAGGCCGCACTCACCCCTCGCAAGGGGAGACCTCAAACCGTTGGGTTCAGAATGGTCCCTTACTTATGCCAGTATAATGTACGGGTTCACACAATGGTATAGTCAAGTCTTATGCAGTTCATGCAAGGCAATTCAAATAAACACAAATTTGCACACCCATAAATATTAATAGAAATAATATGGCTCCACGCAAAGATATAATTAAATCATTCATGCATAATATAATGCGACTGATTAATGAAATAAATTAATATGAATGATGTAACATATAAAGAAGAGGAAAAGTATAATGCAATATAAATAATTAATCACACACGCATAATGCAAAATGAATAACTAAAAAAGTAAAAGTGCATAAAATATAAAGAAAGAGGTCGACGCATATATGAGTATTTCCCGAGTGGCACGTGGAGTTGTATCCCAAGTACAAACCGCACTACCGTCCATTCGGATTCGGCTACGGGATTTACTTCTGGGTTTCCATCCGATATACCGCGAGGGATAATAACATATATAATCATTAATGCAATGTAAACGGACATAAAAAATTATAACCATGCATATACGGATAATCATGAACAAACATAAACAAAATAAATGCGAAATAATAAAATAACAATAAAAGTGAATAAATAGATAAAAATAAATAACGAAATGCCATAGAAGAAATGTGGCCAGAGATTTAGCCATTCTTTTGATGTAGGATTTCGCATACCCGGCTAGACGTATTTCACGCCCAGCCAGACATACAGCGCCCAGAATTATAAATATGGTAAGGGTGCCCTCAGGTCTTACATTTTAAGTTGCTTTCTCGGAAGTGCGTTAGGCCGTCGCCGAAAGGATCGAAGCTTGGTTTCAAGGTTTGCTGGTTGCTGTTTCTGGTTACTGGTTCGCTGTTTCTGGTTGTCGGTTCGCTATTTCTGGTTCGCTTTCACGTTGATGGTTCCATTTTTCTTCTCTGCTTCACGTTGATGGTTCCCTTTTTCTTATTTTCTTTTTTCTTTTTTTCGGTCTTGTTGTTTTTCCTCTCTGTTTTTTTTTGGTGATTCTCTCCTTTTTTCTTGTTGGTTTTTTTCAGTGATCCCCCCAAAGAAGAAGAAGAGAGCCTCCCATTTTTTATGATGACTTGGTATCCTTTATAATGATTTGAAGGGATCTCCAAATAGGGAAACAAATCATGTTTATTTGGGAAATATATTATCATATTATTTTGGGAATAAAATCTTATAAATTTGGTGATGATGAGATCTCAAATCTTGTTAAATTGGTATGGATGGGATCCCAAAATCTCATTAAATTGGAAAGTATTGATGCTCTCATAACTAAGGAGATTTTTTTCGTATTTGGGAAGATTATGCATGGACCGATTGCATGGATTGCATGAGCTGCATGGACCGATTGCATGGGCAGATGCCTGTCCGAAGCTAAGGTTTGAAACCGAGGCTGACTTAGTGAATCTGAGGCTGGCTAGTGAGTTCGAATCCGATGAGGTGTTAATTTTGGAGGTTTTCCTTCCTTTCGGCATTCATTTTTCGCAACTTCCGTAACTTTTCAGGTAGTGCCTCCATACGAGGCTCATCATCAGACTCATGCAAAAATACAATGTCTACAGTCTCCCCCACTTTGATGGGGCTTGTGCAGTGTGTGATAGTGACAACCCTATCAAATTCATGCATGTATTCTTTTACTTACCTGATCCGTCCTTATTCTCAAGGCACTTTGCTCATCCTCATTCCCGAGGTTGTTCTCCATTCTTGGAGTTGCTCGTCCTCATTCTCGAGGTTCCTCTCCATTCTTGGAGTTTGTCTCCATTCTTGGAGTTGCTCGTCCTCATTCCCGATGTTGTTCGTCCTCATTCTCGAGGTTCCTATCCATTCTTGGAGTTCTTCTCCATTCTTGGAGTTACTCGTCCTCTCAATTCTCGGAGCTGCTCGTTCTCTTTTCCGAGGTTGTTCTTCATTCTCGGAGTTGCTTGTCCTCATTCCCGAGGTTCCTCTCCATTCTTGGAGTTTTTCCTCATTCCTGAGGTTCTTCTCCATTTTTGGAGTTGCTCGTCCTCATTCCCGAGGTTGTTCTATTCCTCTCAATTCTCGGAATCATTCCTGAGGTTCTTCTCCATTCTTGGAGTTGCTCGTCCTCATTCCCGAGGTTGTTCTATTCCTCTCAATTCTCGGAGCTCGTCCTAATCCCTTTGGTTCCTCTCCATTCTTGGAGCTCGTCCTCATTCCTGAGGTTATTCTCTATTCTCGGAGTTCCTCTCCTCGCCGCTTTTTCTCTTTCTTCTTCTTTTTATTTTTACAAAGCCTGCGAACACAAAACAAAAAAATTGTGTGTATACGACATGTGTGCATGGATGCATTCCCTACTCTGATGGGGTTTCTTTGTCATATTGGCTTGATGTCATCCTTGGTTATACATTCCTTGTGCTAGAGGGTTTTCTTCACCCATTTAGGAATCCTTTTGGCCTTTGGTGCCCTTTGCCTATAAAAAGCTTTGGTCGCCCCATTGGCATGCTTACAGTTTCCTTCTACCAATTCTCCTCCGGTGATTGCTCAGTTCTCTTTGGTCCTATGGCTCAAGATCCCGTTGTGTCCCTTATTTGCGGGGTGGTAGACTGGTCATCCCCAGACCTGGCTCAACTTTCTGCTCTCTGCTACCTGCACCGGGTTAATGTGGATTACGCCTTTTTGAAAGCGGTCTCATCCTTTTGGGATACTGAAAATCATGTCTTCTGATTCCCATATTTCGAAATATGCCCTCTCCTTGAGGAGTTTGCTGCCATTCTCGGCTTGTATTTTTCCCCTACTACCCTTCCGGCGATGCCGCGTTTCCAATGTCAATACCCTCGGGAAGCCTTCAAAGCTTTCCTTTGCTGGTCTGAAGATGCGGAAAAGATACTGCCTTATGCTTCGTCCATTGAGTTACAAGTTATTTTACGTGTATCTTCCAGGATGGAGGTAGGGTCCCGTCCCTGTAGAAGTGTAGTCTTATTCTGTATCTTGGACCAATACCTTTTAGTGGGTTGTGATAGTACGAGAGGCAACTATCGTTTATTGCACATCATCGAGGGAATCCGATGTGGTCATGATCCCTCCCCCGTTATCTTGGCCGAGACGCTTCATGGTTTAGAGATGATAAATCACCATCATGTAAGCCGGCTTCTTGGGATACCCTTGTCTTGCAGGTTCGTCCTATTTTTTACCTAAGCTGTCCTTTCGGATTTTCAACTTAGCGGATTGCTCTATCTTGCTTGAGTCGCCTTTTTAGGTTTTCAACTCAGCGAGCTAAAAAAAATTTCTTTTTTTTTCTTTTTTTTTTTCAGATTTGGTTGCAAGAGAAGTTAAGACTTATTCTTCCTCCTCCGGCTCCTGTCTTTATTTCTTATGGTCCTCGTCGCCACCTTTCTCAGGCCTTAATGAAGAAAATCCTTCCTTATGCGGAATGGCACGAGTGGCTGTTGCGCCTTACTACTGCAAACATCACGTGGATGTGTCTTTGGTGGCGTCTTAGTCATGTCACTGTGGATTTCCTCAGGCACTGCGTACCCCTTCCCGGTCTATACTCCAGCTCGTTCTATCTTCCCGCCATGGTTCCTTGACAATATGGGTGTCTCTATCACCCTGTCCCTGGACAGCGCACTTTCCAAAGTGGGCCATTGTCTCGCCGCCTCTTGGACCATTTCTAGACCAAATGGTCTCAGCGTCGAACGTGGCCCGTCGCTGCCTTGGGGCTTCCCGATGCTCATTTTCCTAGATCTCTTGACCTTGGTCCAACATTTAAGAAACAAAAGACGTGATTTGTAATTACTTGACTCTAATCTTTCCCTGTTAGCTGGGATTTATGCAATCTATGAACATCTAGAACATTTGTTTCAATAAAGGTGTTTGCATTACTTCTTAGTACATATGTAGGAAATAATGAACTGCATTGTAAGGATACCTCTGTCGCTAACTGTTCCTCACAGATTTTACAATTAACCATTTTCTTGCTCACTCATGCTCTATATTTTGCTTGGGTTGTCCTTTGCGGATTTTCAACCCAACGAGCCTTCTTTTTTTTTTATGCAAAGTATTGTTTCAGCCTGTCCACGTTGATGGGCTTGGTGAACTCGTTCCCTTCCAAATCTGACAGTCTCACTGCCCCATTCCCCATCACCTTCTTGACTAGGTAGGGCCCTTCCCAATTGGGCCTGAACTTTCCCCTTGGGTCCATTATCAGTGGGTTCGACTGCTTGAGAACTAAATCACCTTCTCTGATCTTGGTGGGATGCACATTCTTATTGAATGCCCTGGCCAACCTTTTCTGGTATAGCTGCATGTGGTGCAAGGCCTTTATTCTTTTCTCATCCAATAATGCTAGCTCTTCGAACCTCTGCGAGGCTCATTCCTGCTCAGGCAATCTTGCCTTTGCTAGTACCCGCATTGACTGTATCTCTATTTCCACTGGTAACACTGCCTCCATCCCGTAAACCAAAGCATAGGGTGTGGCTCCCGTTGTCGTTCTCACCGAAGTTCTATACCCCCACAGGGCATATAGCAGTTTGTCAGCCTAATCTTTATAACTTTCCGTCTTCTTAACTAGTATTTTCTTTATGGTCTTCTTGGCCGCTCCACCACCCCATTACCCCGTGGCCTGTAAGGTGATGATTTGTGATGCCTTATCCCGTACTTCTGTAACATCGCTGTAGACACTTGTATTTTTACATATAAGCCCAATGATGAGCCTCGCATGGAGGCACTACCCGATAAGTTGTGGAAGTCGCGGGAAACGGACGTCGGAAGGGAAAAATTCAAGAAATAAATACATCAATAAATTTAACTCGCTAATTGGCCTCGGGTTCGCCCGATTAATCTCTGTTTTAAAATATTAAGCCTCGGCCCAAAACCCCCGCACCCATCCAAAGCCCATTTCGCCCAAGCCCAATCTAAAAATAATTAAAACATTTAAAACACATGTCACAAATTAAATCAAATCAAATTAAATTAAATTAAATTAAATCCAATTAAAATCAAAACAAATATCATTCCTAATTAAATCAAATCCCCACCAAATATCCTTCATAATTACCAAAGATTTAAATCTAATCTAAATAAATCACCTACCAATTTAAAGATATTCCCCCACCAAAAATACACAATATTCTTTCCTTAAATAATTAAATTAAATACACACACAATTACTTGATTTGTTTCCTTTTCAAAATCCATGCACAACCCTAACCCTAAGCTCACCATTATAAAAACATGACATATCCCAAACCTCTCTCTCCCTTAGAACTCACTTTCGACATTAACACAGCTCACAAACCCTAAAGCCTCTTCTTCCTCTCTCTCCCAACTCCACTCACTAAACTCGGCAATGAAAACCCTAAACAGAATCCTCTCTCTCTAAAACAACCCTCTCCATCTGGAACAACAAACCCTCTTACCTTATTTCACTCTTCTCTCTTCTCCATTGACGGCCTCTTCCCTCATTTTTCCCTTGGATCCACGACAGCCCTCTCCCTCTCAAACAAGACAAACAATGCCCATACGCAGCCCTTACAACCACGACAAACCAAAGCAATCTACCCACCAGCTGACGATAACAACAAAGCTTCACGGCCGATCATAAAACCAGACCTCACGCCACACACCCTCAACCAGTAAACCCTAGCACACCTCCATCTCTCTCGGCATGAAAACCAGTCAACCCTAAACGGCAACCAGCCTCTCCCTCTCTAAAAAACCAAGAACACAAACAACTTTATCATCCATTGACGCCCCCTCTCTGATACCTCTCACCTTTTCTCCCTCTTCACAAATTCTCGGCAAGCAGCAACCATAAACACAAAAGCAGCCCTCCACAAAAATAGCAAAAACCTATATGCTCTCTCTCTCTCGACAAAACACTAAACAAAAAAAAACCCTAATAGCTAAATATGTGCTCTCTCGACTCCCCCTCACAGCAGCCCCTAACCTAAATCGAACACCACGCACAGACCCTACACTCCACGTACACAAGATACGCCACACTCACACACGAAAAAACCTTTCACAAGAAAATCTAACACACACACGATGCACATATCACCAAGCATCAACCGACACACACTTAGCCCTCTAAATTGACACACATACGGCCCCCTACACTGAGGCAACATACACGTCCATTACAAAAACAAAGATATCGACACACATTCAGCCCTCATCGAAATGGAACCAGCCGCTTTATCGTGAACAAAATAGAAACCAAACTTCCGAGAACAAACCCAAACAGCCAAGAACAAAACCCCTTCATAAATGACAAAATAGTGAACAAAACTACCCCCTAAACAGCCCCTAAAACAGAGAAAACAGCAGCCCAAAACAGCGTGGAGATGAAGGAAAACATTGAACCAGCGAACCGAAAAAGTTACGGAGCATTAACCCTTCTGACGAACACGTAACACACTTCCAAGAAGCGACTTAAAAGGTAAGACCTGAGGGCAACCTTTGTTATATTTTATTTTGTCGTCCTGGAAACGGCATGCTTGGTTGGACGTGGAATACGTCCAACCAGGTATGCAAAGTCTTATATTAAAAACGGCCGAGTTCTTTGGCCACATATTTATTGTTCTGCATTTATTTCGCATTATTAGTCTTTTATTATTTCTCATTTAATTTCCATTTATTATTGTTTTATTGTTCCGCATCTATTTTGTGTTTCGCATGTTTGTCTCTTCGGTTTTTTATGGTTATATGCATTAGTTTCATGTATGTCAATATTGGGTTAGTGATTGAGTGTTGCTTCTCGTGGTATATCAGATGGAAACCCAGACGTAAATTCCGTAGCCGAATCCGAATGGACAGTAGTGCGGTCTGTACTTGGGATACAACTCCACGTACCGCTTGAGGAAACGTTCATGCATATGTTCATGGGATTGTGTGCTCGCTTTTATTTCATTTACTTCTATGTGTGCAAACTTGTGTGTCGCTTAAAATATCTTGTATGTGTTGCATGAGACTCAGTTATACTATTACATAAATACTTTCATTACAATTGGCATAAGTAAGGGACAATTCCGAACCCAATAGTTTGAGGTCTTCCATTGCGAGGGGTGAGTACGGCCTTAAATCATTTCCCAGTTCACACTAGGTGGCGACTCCATTTTATTTCTCCGGTTTAGTCCCCCGCGGGCTACTCTGTTCTACCGACCGGGCCGCGAGCCTGGAATAGCATCGCCGATTTATGTGTCCTACAATCGCCTTTGTTTCTCCCTGAAATTGGACTCCATTGTCCGTCACTATGTGATAAGGCATTCCATATCGACATACTATATTACAGGCTATGAACTTGGCCATCTGCTTCGCCGTAACATTACGGAATGACTCGGCTTCCACCCATTTCGAAAAATAGTCTACCGCCACTACTATGAAGCAGTGTCCATTTGATGCATGTGGCCTGATTTCTCCAATCATGTCAATACCCCATGCTGAGAAAGGCCATGGTTCTGACAGTCCGTGCAATTTCATAGGCGGTAGATAGTTCAAATTGTCGTGTGCCTGGCAATCGTGACAGTGCTTCACCAGCTTTGTGCAGTCAGCTTCCATGGTCAACCAGTAAAATCCCTGTCTCACTATCTTGCGAGACAAATTCAATCCATTCATGTGCGGTCCACATACTCCAGCGTGCACCTCTTCCATCACCTTCTGAGCCTCTCATTTTCTTAAACATCTCAGTTGGACGCCATTGGCTTGTCTCTTGTACGGCTCTCCCCTCAAACTCACATACTGGGAAGCCAATTTCTGAATGGATATTCTGTCTTTCTTGCCGGCTCCTTCTGGGAATTCCCCACGTTCTAGATACTGCAGAATGTCATAGTACCACGGCTTCCCATCGTCGACTTCTACTTCCAAGATTCTCTCTATCTCATAACTGGGTCTGCTAGCTGTTGTCAGCACAATGGGTCTCATTACCAGTTTTTCCGGGTTTTCCCAAGTTGCAGCTAGGGTGGCTAGTGCGTCCACCATTTGGTTCTCTTCTCGTGGCAAGTGCTGGAATTTACAGTCGGGGATAGCCTGTGCCAACTTCCTGAGATGGAGTAGGTAGGGTCTCAACTGGTATTCCTTCAATTTCCATTCCCATCGCATCTGTCAAACTACTAACATCGAGTCTCCATAAACTTCTACGTCCCTAGCTCCTAGGGCTATTAGTGCTTTCAGTCCAAAAACACATGCTTCATATTCGGCCATGTTGTTGGTTACTCCGAAAGTCAACCTTTTGGTCATAGGTAGGGTTTCTCCTTCGGGGGTTACTATCACAATTCCTATTCCAGCTCCTTTGTAATTCACCGCCCCGTCGAAATACATTTTCCACCCCTGAACCATTATGGCTTGAACCTCCTCGTCTGGGATTTCAAACTTATACTGATCTCCTTCTATGGGTTGTAATGCCAAGAATTCTGCTACGGCTCGCCCTTTGATTACCTTAGAGGTGAGGTATTCTATATCAAACTCCGTCAGCAACACCAACCATCTGCCCAACTTCCCTACCAGTGAGGGTACTGACTGCCAATACTTTAGGGGATTCTCATTTACTACCATTTGTATCTTATAGGATTGGAAGTAATGATGCAACTTTCGGGAAGCCCATATCACCGCCAAACAGATCTTTTCCACCTCTTGATAGCGGGCTTCATACGGAAGCATCTTCTTACTGAGGTAGTAGACTGCATTTTCCACCCCTGTCTCATCTGCCTGTACCATCATCGCCCCTAACGCTTCGGGTTCTATGGCCAAATACAACACCAAGGGTTTGCCCGACCTTGGAGGTTTCAGGACGGGCGGTTTAACCAAGTATTCTTTGATTTTGTCAAAAGCTTCTTGACATTGCATATTCCACTCCACAGGCTGGTCCTTCCTCAACAACTTGAAGATGGGCTCACATACTAATGTTAGCTTGGCAATGAATCGACTGATATACTAGATTTTCCCGAGAAAAACTCTAACTTCCTTTTATGTCTTTGGTGCGGGCATCTCGGTAATTGCCTTGATCTTTTCAGGGTCCACTTCTATCCCTCCCATTCCTACCGTATACCCCAACAACTTCCCGGATGTTACCCCAAACACACACTTCTTGGGGTTGAGTCGAAGGTTGTACTTATCGACTCTTTGAAGGAATTTCTCCAGCGCTTCTATATGTCTGGCCCTCGTCTCTTATTTAACCATCATATCATCCACGTATACCTCAATCTCCTTATGCATCAAGTCATGGAATAATGTAGTGGCCATTCGTTGATAAGTGGCTACCGCATTCTTAATTCCAAATGACATCACCTTGTAAGAATATGTACCCCACTCAGTAACGAAAGCAGTCTTATGCTTGTCTTTTTCGACCATGAAGACCTAATTATATCCTGAGAATCCATCCGTGAATGAGTACATAGCAGATAAAGCCGCGATATCAACCAACACGTCTATATGAGGTAGGGGAAAATCATCCTTTGGGCAAGCTTTGTTGAGGTCCCTATAATCCACACACATTCTGACCTTTCCATCATTCTTCGGTACCGGCACAATGTTGGCTAACCACTCGGGGTACTTCACCACATCTAAGAACCCCACATCTATTTGCTTCTTGACTTCTTCCCTAACATTTTCGGCCCATTCTGGCCTCATTCTTCGGAGCTTCTATTTTACCGGTCTCATGTTCGGATAAGTTGGTATCATGTGCTGGGCAATACCCATGTCCACTCCTGGCATGTCTTCATAGGACCAGGCGAATACTTTTGCATATTTTATTAATATTCTCTCTAATTCTTTCCGCTCATCAGAGGTAACCTCACTTGCAATTGAAATTTCCTTGGGGTTTTCACATGTACCAAGATTAAATGCATTTGTCTTTGTTGAGTCAATGTCAAATATGCTCATGTCATGCATGTTATGATGTATACTAACAGGAAAAGACTCGAACAAGTAAGCAAAATCAATGTCTTTATTATTAATAAATGCATGATTACAATCAAATAGGTCAGGAAAATAAACATCTTCGTAATTTGTAGTCTTGTCTTCTTCCGTCTTCTTGCTTTCTTCGAGCGTCAGATTCTCCAACTGCAGTAGTTCTTATTCCCATTTATCTTCCTCTTTTGCAACTTCTTGTGCCTGTGGTTCTTTGCCCATCACATCTTTAAAGATTTTGAATCCCGGTACTATGCTCTCATTGACTTCTACGGGTTCAGGCTCTTCTTGATATCATGTGGCTTTCATAAAGTATTCCATCAGCTTCATCATTTTTTCTTGGTCTTCGGCTCATTCCCATCGGATTCATACCCCAATCCTCTATTAGTGGTCTGCCCCTTGAAATCTGGCAGTGCTCTTATTCCCTGGCCTTTAGCACTCAAACCTGTGTCCGGCTCATATTTCATTCTTTCCATGATTCTAGCCACTTTAGGGTCCACATATTCTTTGAAGTTTACCGCCACTTGGAACCTTGTGAAAGGCTGTATGTCTAAAGCAGCCATATCATTGTCTACTTCAGCCCTGATGGTGACGACTTCCTCTCCATGTGGGAGCTTAATAACCTGGTGCAAAGTGGATGGCACGCCCCCAAGTCTACAAAACCACGACCTCCCCAATAACAGAGCAAATGTAGCTGGGATATCAAGCATTGTGAACTCCATCTCGTCTTCTATCGGGCCCATTTTGACTATTGTGATGAAAGTACCTTCGACTCCCCGTTTGCTATCGTCATATGCTTTGATAGTCATGCTGGAGGGGCTTAAATCTGTTGTCCGCATACCCAACCTTGACAGAATCTTCAAAGGGCACACATTGATAGATGAGCCATCATCCACCATCACACAAGATGTCTTCTTGCCTCTTACTTCCACGTTTATGAAAAGAGTCTTGTTGTGATTCCTCCCCTCCATCGGGAGCTCTTCTTCAGAGAATGTTATCATCTGCCTACCCTCTTTCTGTACCGATCCTACGAACATTGTCGGGTTTGCATCTTCAGGTACCATTATCTTGCTCAGAGCACCATGGCATGTCTGTGCTCTTGAGAGGCACATAATAACTCTCATATGCTCACTTATGCCCATGTCTTCTTCAATTGACGCAACACAGTATCCCTCTCGG